>CM069138.1:3044064-3294064 GCA_035221665.1 Okamejei kenojei
TTTTAACCCAACCCCCTAAATTCAAATAATCCCCCCAACATCAAACAACACATTAAATATCCCCCCCCCCCCCCCCCCTAACCCCCCCCCCCCCCCCCCCCTTATCTTTAATATCTGATATTTACTTTTATTAATATATTTTTAACACCACCCAGCGGTCCGCCCCCCCCCCCCCCCATGTGGTTTTTTGATTGTTGGCTAGAGGTACTCCCCCCCCCCCCCCCCCCTCCCCCCCCCCCCTCCCCGCGGGACCTATGGTTCGTCCCAGCCCCTTTGGGGCAGCGAGCTGGACACTCGGATCTGATACACCCTAGAGGCAACTCACCCAGCAATATTTCTTTTCCTGAGTGACAGTTTAATAAGAAGGACTTTGTCAACGACAAATACCTGAGGCAAAACAGGATTATATAAAACATCTTAAGGGCACAGACACAGAGTGCTGGAGTAACGCAGCGCTGGTCAGGCAGCATCTTCATCTGTGGAGAACATGGATAAGGGTGACGTTTCCGGGTCGGGACCTTCAGACATTATTTGTCGACATTAATTGGACTGTTTGATACACGTATTGCGGGAGAGTACAGTACAGAATGGAAGGTGTTCGGAAGAAGGGCCTCGGCCCAAAATGTTAGCGCCTATCCATTCCTTCTACAGATTGCTGCCTGCACCGACTGAGATTACTCCCAGCCCACTCTGTGCTTTGCTGAGGATTGAGGCATCTGCAGTTACTTCTTAACTTGTGCGTGCAGGACAATGGAAGCCCGTGGCATTGGTCGTTGGGAGTGATCAGGAGTGAGACGAGGTTATTCCACTCAACATAATCTAATAATTGAGGTGATTTTGATTTTTTTTAATTGTACCTTAGATAATTATTTAGATAGATCATCACTGAAAATGGAAACACTTCTAAGTCAAGGTACCATTAAATAAACTCTGTTATTACACAGCAACGTTAAGGATATGTGGAGAGAACAGGTTTAACCATCTGGTCTGAAGAATATTTCATTCTGTCCTTGTATTTGGACCCTACTCAAGGATAGTCTAATTTTTTAATAGTTTCAAAAACACTAATTCCATTCCATGTACGTTATGACTCAAAATATCATTATAATTGTTATCTCGGCTTACGCTCCATCAACATTTAAGATAAAAATTTAAAAGACATAAACTTTTTTATTTAAAAGCATCTAAACTGGAGACCTCAACCCCAAATAATTTACAAAGGATAGGGCCTTGTTATGATTACTTGGTGGTTATAAAACAGATTAATTATTTTTTGTGAAACTAATGACAAACTGAACATTTCACCATCACTTTGCTCGGGGATACATTTAAAGCAAAAATCATAAAAATTCTATATACTCTAATCCAACTGCAAAGAATATTACAAAATCAAATCTTCAGCAAAATTTTTAAATCTCTTTAGGGGTTTAGACAAGGATTGCCGTTCTCACCATTACTATTTGCTACTTTTGGTAATAGAACCATTTAGCCCCGAATAAATGATTATGATCAGAACGCCAGATAACATATGGATATAATCCCAAAAACTATACAACGATTAAAATATCTCTAATACGCAAGATCTCACATCTTAATATAGATCACAAAAACCGGAAGTAGAGAATAGTATTCCTAATCTTATTAAATAGTTATTATAACTAATTTAGTTACATTTTTGGTATAGAATTAATGAATAAAAGTGAAATTAATGCTCCTATAAATGGAATACATTAAATATATTAGAACAATTCCCACTTAAAATAGTCACGGGACAAATCAAATAGCTAGGAATTAATGGAATCTAAGTCCTATAACTGTCCTATTTAATATATTTACCTCCCTCTATTTATTAAATAAACGAAAAAAAAAAAAAATTTATCTTGGAAACAAAACACTACCTATATCAATGATCGGTATAGAATAAGCATGTATTTAAAAATGATTTTTTACCACAATTGTTATCTTTCTTCAAAGCCATCCCTTTATTAACTCCCTAAAATGTTTTTAAAAAAAACCAAATCGATACTTGGTTAATAGTTTTTATTTGGGACTTAAAAAACCATTGAATAAGTTAAATAAAAGACTTTATGTAATCTAAAAATAAATGGGTGGACTATGTCAGCCACTACCAAATTTCCTATATTATTTGGGCGGTCAGATTAAGAAAAGAATATGAATTTTTTGTGTCGGGTAAATATTCGATCATGAACCAAGCTGGCTTAAAGGGGAAAAGGAAAGACTGTTTGCCTTTTTTGAATGTAGGTTCGATTCTTTTTTGCACCAAGGGAAGGAAGTACAAAAAAAAAAAATGTCTGGGTATAACCCTATAATTCATAGCAATAGACGTATTGGAAAACAATAGTAAGACATCCCCCACCTTGGATAATTTGTCATTTGTTTGCAATTATGAATAATTCCTTGTTTCGGCCTCCTGTATTGGACAAGGGGTTTCTTTTAGACATTGGAATGATTTAGGAATTTAAAAGGATTAGACACCATTTACAAGGAAGGCAACATTTTCTTTCATTTACAAGAGGAGTACAGGATTATCTATTGGGGACGGGGAGAGGCGATCGCGATTGCAGTCAAATAACATATTTAGGATTTACAAATTAGAAACTTTTTTATTAAGTTCACCAATTACACAAGACTAATAAAAATAGGAAAACCAGGATTATTAGATGCATTGTTTAAAGAAACACCCAATACAGAAAAATTAATAGGTATTTATTACACAATACTATTTTGGATAGGGAAATCCCAACATCGGAAATAATGTCGACAACATGGGAGAACATGAAATAGGTTTATCTATAACGAAGGAAACTTGGGTGAAGAAAGTCTACCATGTATATATACTCGTGCTCATAAATGGCTAGACATTTATTGATACAATTTAAGGTTATTACACAGATTACATTCATTCAAAAAACGAATTAAATAGAATTTATACTAACATTTCTCCTATTTGTGATAAGATGTCAGAACTTGGAGCGAAGCTATTTACGCGAAGTTTTGTAACTTTATAAAAATTATTATTATTGGACAGAATCCTTTAGAGTTATCTCTGAAGAAGTTCTCTAATTTAAACTGGAACCCAGAGTCCGAAATTAATAATATTAGGAAAATAGTTCGAATAATTAAAATCTTATATTAACAGAAACAAAGAATTTGCTTGGATTACGTTTGGCTCATAGGATGAACATGTATTATATTATGAAATTATGGAAAGGGAACATTATCCCCCACAACTAAAATTGGTGGAGTGGAAATGTTGGAGACGTTTAACATTTGGAAGATTCAGATTTTTGTCTATGGACAAAAAAATACGAACTCTTTGAAAACAAGATATGGGTTTCTCCATATACAGAATATTTACGAAGGGGTAGCTGTCTTGGCATCACATCTCAATGGGTACCCGGCAGAGACCAGGTAGGATTAGGATTAGATGCGAAAATAACTCTCAATAAATTAGTTGTATACTAAATCTCTTTTTTACATATATATATTATCTATAATATCCTTTGTTTTAATTAAATATATATAACAAGAATATATATATATTTTTTTTCCTTCTCTTTCTTTATACAATCACAATTATTCTTTAAGCACTTTTCTGAGATTGATTTATTAAAATCTAATTTTTTTTTTTTTTCTACTTTTCTAAAAAAGAAGTTTATAAGAATTATTCGTAACATTCGTATACTTATTGAAATAAGTTGGTTGTGTTTTGAAAAGTTGTTTATACCGTTGTTATGATGGATATTAAACTTTTTTTTTTTTTTTCTAATAAAATTATTATTACAGAGATGAGGGTTAGATGCGGGGCGTGAACGGCGATGATCTCCGGGGGGGCCTAGTTTTAATGATTGCACGGCAGATGCCTGGAGCTCAACCTGTCCTGAATCTTTGGCCAAGGGTGACGGGGGCAGGGTGGTTACTGGGGGCAGGGATAACGCTGGTGTGAGTGGAGTGACCGGAGAGAGCAGGGACACAATGTCCGGCTCTGGGAGGGTCAGAGGAGGTTTACGAGAATGATCCCCCCAGGCATGAGTGGGTTAACCTATGATGCGAGTTTGTCGGCATGGGCCTGTACTCGCTGGAAGTTTTTAGTGGAGGAGTTTAGAAGTTAATGAGGGGGGGACACCGCATTTGAAAAGTACAGAATAGTCTCTTGAAAGGCCGGATAGCGTGGATGTGGGAGTAGATGAGAGACAGATGGGTTTCACTAGTGGGAGAAGTAGGTCTAGGAGTAGAAGGTCACGTTCTCAGGAATTTGTAAAGGTCGTTCCTTTAGGAAGGAGATAAGGATGGGAGGAGGAGGAATTTCTTTATAGTCGAGAGGCGGGTGAATTTGAGGATAATTCTTTTGCACAGGGAGCGTGGAGCCCAAGTCTGTGGATATTTTGAAGGCAGAGATAGAATGGATTCCTTGATGAGAGTTTTTTTTAGGGGGTATTTGTCAGGGGTATATGGGGAGAAGTAGGAGAAGGCAGGAAGAGAGAATGGGGTTGGGAGGGAGGAGGAGATCAGCCATATGTATGATTGGATGCGGAACGTAGATAGTAGGGAAAGTAGTAGTGATGGATGGGCCGAAATGGCCTGTTCTGCTGCTATCACGGTGTGACGTGGGACGTAAGCTGGTGTGCTCCCCTGGTGGTGAGTATCTGGGCTCCTGACGCTGGAGGCCTGGTCCACTCTGTTGGAGATGACACAGCCTGCCTGGATGGGTTTTTAAACCTAACCAATGGAGGACATGTTAAAGGTGGAGGTACAAGCAATGAAGCCCGGCATTTTTTTTTTTTGGTTTCTATAACCTTTAGGAAGGGTTAGTTGAACAATGGTTGTGAATGGGTGGCTTTGATGCTGGGATCACAGTGGAAGCTTTTCAAGGGCCAGTGCCCAGTGGTGAACAAGCCATTTGCTTTCTGCAGACTCTCCTGTTAAGCAAACACTGGTCTGTGTCGGGGAATGAATCAGCCTGCCTCAGCAAACGTTTCCTTTCCACAAACATTCCTATTAACAGCGGCCCATTAACTGGCACGCACGTTATTTGTCAGTTACACCATTTCTCTTCTGGAATGTTCCTGGTCCCGTGTGTCTGTGCGCTCCATTGGAAGCTCTTTACCCAAGGCCACCTCCTCCCAACTCTCGACACTTGCGGCCTGGTGGGGCAGCGGGGTATGGTTTGTAGAGTAGAGTTGCTGCCTCACGGCGCCAGAGACCCGGGTTCCATCCCGACTACGGGCGCTGTCTGTAGGGAGTTTGCACGTTCTCCCCGTGACCTGCGTGGGTTTTCTCTGGGATCCTCGCTTTCCTCCCACACTCCAAAGACGTACAGGTTTAATTGGCTTGGTGTAAATGTAAATGTCCCTCGTGCATGTAGGGTTGTGTTAGTGTGCGGGGATAGGGGGATCGCTGGTCGACACGGACACGGTGGGCCGCCAGGGCCGTTGTTATCGCGCTGTATCTCTAAACTAAACTGAACTACAAATGTCTTTTATTGACTGGGGGTTGCTCCGTCTCCCTGCTCAGACCGTTCTGAAGCTCGAGATCCCTCAGGCTCTATAAGGCGCTGGTCAGGCCGCATTTGGAATATTGTGAGCAATTGTGGGCCCCCATATCTGAGGAACGATGTTCCTTTGTGTGCCGGGCCCTGGAGAGGGTCCAGAGGAAGGTTTACGAGAGAATGATCCCTAGGAGATGAGTGGGGTTAACATATGATGAGGTTTGTTGGCACTCTGGGGGCCTGTACTCACTGGGAGTTTAGAGTAGAATGAGGGGGGGAACCTCGGGGACCTCATTGAAACTTACAGAAGAGTGAAAGGCTGGATTAGGTGGTGTGGGAGAGGATGTTTCACTGGTGTGGGAGAGTCTAGATAGGACCAGAGGGCACAGCCTCAGAATTAAAGGATGTTCCTTAGAAAGGCGATGATGGGGAGGAATTTCTTTAGTCAGAGGGTGGTGAATCTGCGGAATTCTTTGCCACAGAGGTGTGGAGGCCAAGTCAATGCTTATTTTTAAGGGCAGAGATAGATAGATTCTTGATTAGGACGGGTTTTTTTTTGTTTGGTTTTTTTTTTTTTGTTTTGTTTTTTTTATGTTTTGTCGAGGGATTTTATTTTTATGGGGAGGGAGAAAAAGGGGGAGAGGGTTGGAGAGGGAGTTGAGAAGGGAGGGGAGGGGAGGATAGAGAGATAGATCAACCATGATTGAATGGTGGAGTAGACTCGATGGGCCGAATGGCCTAAGTCTGCTGCTATGTCTTGTGGTCTTAACTGGACAGCACACAAACAAAGGCTTTTCACATGGCTCGGTACACATGGCAACAATACACACATACCAAAGATTTAATAGGAATCTGAGGGGTAACGTTTTCACACAGAGGGTGGTGGGTGTATGGAACAAGCTGCCAGAGGAAGTAGTTGAGGCTGGGACTATCCCAACATTTAAGATACAGTTAGACAGGTACATGGATGGGACAGGTTTGGAGGGATATGGGCCAAACGCAGGCAAGTGGGACTAGTGCAGCTGGGACATTGTTGGCCGGTATGGGCAAGTGGGGTCGCACTGTACTCAAATCCGAAGTCCGAAAAAGGGCCTGTTCTATGTTTCTACGTTGTCCATGTCTTGATGTCCAGTGAGAGATGCCAGGGTCCTCCCCCCCCACCCACTCCTCCCACCCCAGACAGCACGGTGCGGAGGCACAAGAGGGACACATGGGAACGCAATCACTGGTCCACACCGCTGCTACATCACTACACCTCATCCACCACAACCTGCTACGGACGGCCGGACGCTGACTGGGGAAGACTGCCTCATCACAGAGTTTTTGTGGACCATTTGTCCCGCGAATCACCGCACATTCCTTCTCTTTATTTTTTCAATGGCATATTTAATTTCCAGGACATTACCCCCCCCCCCCCTTTGTCACCAACCACCAACCCCCCCACCATGGACACCTGACACCTGGATACATGAACACCTGGACAGAAGAACACCTGGACAATAGTACACCTGGACAATAGTACACCTGGACACCACAATACCTGGACACCTGTACACTAGAACACCTGTTCATCTGAACACATGGATACATGAACACCTGGACAATAGTACACCTGTTCACCACAGCACCTGGACAATAGTACACCTGTTCACCACAGCACCTGGACAATAGTACACCTGTTCACCACAGCACCTGGACAATAGTACACCTGTTCACCTCAACACCTGGGCAATAGTACACCTGTTCACCACAACACCTGGACAATAGTACACCTGTTCACCACAACACCTGGACAATAGTACACCTGTTCACACCTCAACACCTTGGACAATAGTACAACATGTTCACTCAACCCTGGGACAATAGTACACTGTCACTCAACACCTGGACAATAGTACACCTGTTCACCTCAACACCTGGGACAATAGACACATGTTTCACCTCAAACACGGACAATTGCACACTGTTCACCTCAACAACCTGGGACAATAGTACACCTGTTCACCACAACACCTGGACAATAGTACACCTGTTCACCACAACACCTGGACAATTGTACAGCTGTTCACCTGAACACATGGATACATGAATACCTGGACAGTAGAACACCTGGACAATAGAACACCTGTTCACCTCAACACCTGTGCAGCTGTACACCTGGATAATAGAACACCTGTTTACCTAAACATTTGCAGATGCCACAAAGCTGGGTGGCAGTGTGAACTGTGAGGGGGATGCTATGAGAATGCAGGGTGACTTGGACAGGTTGGGGGAGTGGGCAGATGCATGGCAGATGAAGTTTAATGCGGATAAATGTGGAGGTTATCCACTTTGGTAGCAAAAACAGGAAGGCCGATTACTATCTAAATGGTGTCAAGTTGGGAAAAGGGGAAGTACAACGGGATCTGGGGGTCCTTGTTCATTAGTCTATGAAAGTAAGCATGCAGGTACAGCAGGCAGTGAGAAAGCGAATGGCATGTTGGCCTTTATAACAAGGGAATCTAATATAGGAGCAAAGAGGTCTTCTGCAGTTGTACAGGGCCCTAGTGAGGACCACACCTGGAGTATTGTGTGTGCAGTTCTGGTCCCCAATTTTGAGTAAGGACAATCTTGCTATTGAGGGAGTGCAGCGTAGGTTTACAAGGTTAATTCCCGGGATGGCGGGGGGGGGACTGTCATATGCAGAGAGAATGGAGCAGCTGGGCTTGTACACTCTGGAGTTTAGAAGGATGAGAGGTTATCTTATTGAAACATATTCAATTGTTAATGGTGTGGACACGCTAGAGGCAGGAAACATGTTCCCGATGTTGGGGGAGTCCAGAACCAGGGGCCACAGTTTAAGAATAAGGGGTAAGCCATTTAGAACGGGGACGAGGAAACACTTTTTCTCACAGAGAGTTGTGAGTCTGTGGAATTCTCTGCCTCAGAGGGCGGTGGAGGCCGGTTCTCTGGATACTTTCAAGAGAGAGCTAGATAGGGCTCTTAAAGATAGCGGAGTTAGGGGATATGGGGAGAAGGCAGGAACGGGGTACTGATTGGGGATGATCAGCCATGATCACATTGAATGGTGGTGCTGGCTCGAAGGGCCGAATGGCCTCTACTCCTGCACCTATTGTCTGTTGTCTATTGAGTGTCACTGTGACGTCACATGTGAAAATAAAATATTCAATTCAATCACATCCATGCTGGCCACACTCTCATCTCACTAGAATCTCAACCACAACACAAAGTGCTGGAGCAACTCAGCAGCTCAGGCAGAAACCAGCATCTGCACTTCCACCTTTCTACATTAAGACTGCTCCACAGCAAAGTCTCCGCAAGGTTAACCGACTGTGAAGAAGATCTCCAACAGGAGTTGTGTGAGACCCTCGCTCACTGCTTCCCCTCTGTGATCCCCACTCCGGCAAAGGAGTCTGAGGAAGGGTCCAACCTGCAACGTCACCTATCCATGTTCTCCACAGATGCTGCCTGACCCGCTGAGTTACTCCAGCACTCTGTGAAACGTCACCTATCCATGTTCTCCACAGATGCTGCCTGACCCGCTGAGTTACTCCAGCACTCTGTGAAACGTCACCTATCCATGTTCTCCACAGAGTTGCTGCCTGACCCGCTAGAGTTACTCCAGCACTCTGTGAACGTCCTAGTCCACAGAACTCAAAATCATGTTCTCCACAGATGTGCTGACCCGCTGAGTTACTCCAGCACGAGTGTTCTCCACAAGATTGCTGCCTGAACCGCTGAGTTACTCAGGCACTCTGTGAAAACGTCACCTATCCATGTTCTCCACAGATGCTGCCTGACCGCTGAGTTACTCCAGCACTCTGTGAAAACGTCACTATCCAGTTCTCCACAGATGCTGCCTGACCCGCTGAGTTACTCCAGCACTCTGTACGTCACCTATCCATGTTCTCCACAGATGCTGCCTGACCCGCTGAGTTACTCCAGCACTCTGTGAAACGTCACCTATCCATGTTCTCCACAGATGCTGCCTGACCCGCTGAGTTACTCCAGCACTCTGTGAAACGTCACCTATCCATGTTCTCCACAGATGCTGCCTGACCCGCTGAGTTACCCAGCACTTGTGAAACGTCACCTATCCATGTTCTCCACAGATGCTGCCTGACCCGCTGAGTTACTCCAGCACTCTGTGAAACGTCACCTATCCATGTCGCACTGAGACAAAAGGTAAGCGGGGAGTTTGGCACAGATGCACTGAGGGAGGTGGTGAATCTGTGGAATTCTTTGCCACAGACATGTCAAGTCAGTGGATAATGGCAGAAATAAATGGATTTGTAATTAGTGCGGGTGTCAGGGGTTATGGGGAGAAGGCAGGAGAATGGGGTTAGGAGGGAGAGATAGATCAGCCATGATTGAATGGTGGTGTAGACTTGATGGGCCGAATGGCCTAATTCTTCTCCTATCACTTATGAAGTGATGAACTGATGAAACAAAGAAAATAGGTGCAGGAGTAGGCCATTCGGCACTTCGAGCCAGCACCGCCATTAAATGTGATTATGGCTGATCATCCCCAATCAGTACCCCGTTCCTGCCTTCTCCCCATATCCCCTGACTCCGCTATCTTTAAGAGCCCTATCAAGCTCTCTCTTGAAAGTATCCAGAGAACCTGCAGAGAATTCCACAGACTCACAATTCTCTGTGAGAAAATGTGTTTCCTCGTCTCAGTCCTAAATGGTCTACCCCTTATTTTTAAACTGTGGCCCCTGGTTCTGGACTCCCCCAACATCGGGCTGATCGGAGGAGCGGCAGGAAGTCCAGATGTGGAACTCCAACATCTGTCTGCTAAATCCCATCCGCTGTCGTTAGCTCTGCCGGAACCCCGGCACATAACATCAGGATGTTGTTTTACTGATAACATCAGCAGCTCCCGCTCTCACAGTGATGACTGGGTCAGTCCCCACACACAACACAACACGGGGGAAAACAGGTCTGGGTATAATCCTCCGATAATCCTCCGACATTTTCGCCACCTCCAACGGGATCCCACCACTGGCCACATTTTCCCATCTCCTCCCCTGTCTGCTTTCTGCCGAGACCGCTCCCTCCGGAACTCCCTGGTCGATTCGTCCCTTCGCACCCACCTCTCCGGGCACCTTCCCTTGCAACCGCACCCACAGCCGCTTCACCATCCCCCTTGACTCCATTCAAGGACCCAGGTGCGGCAGAGGTTCACCTGCACCTCCTCCAACCTCATCTATTGCATCCGCTGCTCTAGGTGTCAGCTGCTCTACATCGGTGAGACCAGGCGTAGGCTTGGCGATCGCTTCGCCCAACACCTCCGCTCGGTTCACAATAACCAACCTGATCTCCCGGTGGCCCAGCACTTCAACTCCCCCTCCCATTCCCAATCCGACCTTTCTGTCCTGGGCCTCCTCCATGGCCAGAGTGTATTTTACACCCCAGCGGTATGAACATTGACCTCTCATTTCAGGGAGTCCTTGCTTCTCCTCCCCTTCTCAGCTCTCCCTCAGCCCTTTGGCTCCTCCTCTTCCTTTCTTCTTCCCCGCCCTCCCCCCCCCCACCCAGTCTGAAGAAGGGTCTCGACCCGATACGTCGCCTATTCCTTCGCTCCATAGATGCTGCCTCACCCGCTGAGTTTCTCCAGCAGTTTTGTCTGCCCAGGAATACAGTTTGTGCCTCTAGCAGAACAAAGCCTTGCATCACATTGAAGATAGACACAATAATATCTTATTGAAACATATAAGATTATTAAGGGTTTGGACACGCTAGAGGCAGGAAACATGTTCCCGATGTTGGGGGAGTCGAGAACCAGGGGCCACAGTTTAAGAATAAGGGGTAAGCCATTTAGAACAGAGATGAGGAAACACTCAAACAGAGAGTTGTGAGTCTGTGGAATTCTCTGCCTCAGAGGGCGGTGGAGGCCGGTTCTCTGGATACTTTCAAGAGGGAGCTAGATAGGGCTCTTAAAGATAGTGGAGTCAGGGGATACGGGGAGAAGGCAGGAACGGGGTACTGATTGTGGACGATCAGCCATGATCACATTGAATGGCGGTGCTGGCTCGAAGGGTCGAATGGCCTACTCCTGCACCTATTGTCTATTGTCTATTATCTATAAAACGCTGGAGTAGCTCAGTGGGACAGGCAGCATCTCTGGAGAGAAGGAATGGGTCGAGGACGAGACCAGATCTTGCTTCATATCGTTGAGTTAGTGTGTCCGTGGCCTCAAAGAGTCACGCAGCTCGGAAACAGGCCCCTCAGCCCAACTTGTACATGCCCAAAAGTAGATAAAAAATGCTGGAGTAACTCAGCGGGTCAGGCAGCATCTGTGGAGAACATGGATAGGTGACGTTTCACAGAGTGCTGGAGTAACTCAGCGGGTCAGGCAGCATCTGTGGAGAATAGTATGCGACGTTTCAGATCGAGACCCTTCTTCTGAAAAGGTCGCCTACTCCTTTTATCCATAGACGCTGCCTCACCCGCTGAGTTTCTCCAGCACTTTTTCTCTACTTTCTATTTTTCCAGCATCTGCAGTTCCTTCTTGCACATTCCCCATCTACTCTCATCCCATCTATCCACCTTTGTCCCATATCTCTATAAACCTTTCCTCGCCCTGTGCCCATCTTTCAAATATAAGATTGACACAAAATGCTGGAGTTTGTGTCTATCTTTGTGCCAGCATTCTGTGTCTATCTTCAATCCAAACCAACATCTGCTGTTCCTTCCTGCATATTTTGTCTTTTAAATATGATAGTCCCGGCCTCAACTACCTCCTCTGGCAGCTCGTCCATACACCCACCACCCTGTGTGTGAAACATTGCCCCTCAGGTTCCAATTAAATCTCTCTCCCCCCCTCACCTCAAACCTGTGTCTCAGGGTTCGGAGGAGCAGAGGACGTACCTGTACGTTTAAGGTGTGAGGGGAAAGATTTAATAGGAACCTGAGGGACAATGTTTCACACATGATTGAATGGCGGAGTAGACTTGATGGGCCGAATGGCCTGATGCTACCCCTATCACTTACGAACCTACCTGCGGATGAGTTGGGCCAAAGGGCCTGTTTCCGTGCTGTGTGACTGACGTGGAGAGTTTGTTGAGCTGGAGTGAGAGCTGGATTGAGAGGGGGGGACATGCACTGGGACACCCCCACTCACCACCCTTTCTCTGGTCGGCGGGGGGGAGTGGGGACCGTTCGGACCGGGGGACTCGAGCCCCATCACTGTCTTTACCCAGCCCCTGCCATGAACTGTTTCTGAACAATGGGTTCACCACCGCTTGGAGTAGGGTCATAAGATCATTAGGAGTAGTCTGAACGAACCGAAAGCCAACTAAATTCGGCCCATCAAGTCTACAATTTCCCTACAATCCTGATCTTGAACATTAATCTGTGTTCCCTTTTCCAAATGTGTAGGAAGGAACTGCAGATGCTGGTTTAAATTGAAGATGGACACAAAAAGCTGGAGTAACTCAGCGGGTCGGGCAGCATCTGTGGAGAAAAGGAATAGATGACGTATCGGATCTGAAGAAAGGTCTCAACCCGAAACGGCGCCCATTAATAGAAATATAGACAATAGGTGCAGGAGGAGGCCATTCGGTCCTTTGAACCAGCACCGCCATTCAATGTGATCATGGCTGATCATCCCCAATCAGTAACCCCGTTCCTGCCTTCCCCCCATAATCCCTTAATTCCATTAGCCCTAAGAGCTCTATCTAACTCTCTTGAAAACATCCAGTGAATCGGCCTCCACAGCCTTCTGTGGCAGAGAATTCCACAGACTCACAACTCTCTGGGGGAATACGTTTTTTGTCATCTCAGTCCTGAATGGCCGACCCCTTATTCTTAAATTGTGACCTCTGGTTCTGGACTCCCCCAACATCGGCAACAGTTTTCCTGCCTCTAGCGTGTCCAATCCCTTAGGAATTTATATGTTTCTATAAGATCCCCTCTCATCCTTCTAAATTACAGTGAATACAAGCCCAGTCGACCCATTCTTTCATCATATGTCAAACCCGGCATCCCGGGAATTAACCTTGTAAACCTACGCTGCACTCCCTCAATAGCAAGAATGTCCTTCCTCAAATTAGGAGACCAAAACTGCACACAATACTCCAGGTGTGGTCTCACTAGGGCCCTGTACAACTGCAGAAGGACCTCTTTGCTCCTGTACTCAACTCCTCTTGTTATAAAGGCCAACATGCCATTACTTTCTTCACTGCTTGCTGTACCTGCATGTTTACTTTCTTCACTGCTTGCTGTACCTGCATGCTTACTTTCATCCCTTCTCTCCCGAGCAGCAGCCCGTCTCGTTGAGTTACCCCAGCATTTTGTGTCTATATTATTTTCTTGCTACTTATTTCAGGCCAACATTCTGATTCTATTCTGGTTGCTTTATCAAATCAGTTCTAAATTTAAAGACTAATTAAACTTTCCGAACACATGTTTGTTTATTCCCACTGCATCTCCGCTTGGCTAATCCTCTCCACAAATATATGAGCGCCATTTGGGCTGGGCCCTGATTGTCTGAACGTTACTGTAATGTACCCACAGGTGGGTGGTCCCCCCCTTGCTTCCTCTACTTGCTCTCCCCACTCTTTAGTCTAGAGATACAGAGTGGAAACAGGCCCTTCGGCCCAATGAGTCCGTGCTGACCAGAGCGTTGTGAACCTGTGGAATTCTCTGCCACAGAAGGCAGCGGAGGCCGGACTCACTGGATGTTTACAGGAGAGAGTTAGATTTAGCTCTTAGGGCTAAAGGAGTCACAGGATATGAGGAATAGGCAGGAACGGGGTACTGATTGTGGATGATCAGCCATGATCACATTGAATGGCGGTGCTGGCTTGAAGGGCCGAATGGCCTACTCCTGCACCTATTGTCTATGTTTCTATGACCAGTGATCCCCGCACACTAACACTATCCTACACACACTAGGGACAATTTACACATACACCCAGCCAATTAACCTGTACAAACCTGTACGTCTTTGGAGTGTGGGAGGAAACCGAAGATCTCGGAGAAAACCCACGCAGGTCACGGGGAGAACGTGCAAACTCCGTACAGACAGCACCCGTAGTCGGGATGGGACCCGGGTCTCTGGCGCTGTGAGGCAGCAACTCTACCGCTGCCCCACCGTGCCGCCCAGTGCGTTCCCCACTCCCAGCCGGGACCCTTCCTCTGTCGATCGCACGGCCACCTCCATCCCTGCTCCCAAACCACACACCAACGTCTCCCTGCCCCAGAGCGCTGCCCACCGCTCCACGTATCGCTGGCGGCACACGTTACAGTGTCTAACACAGGCAGCATCTCTGGAGAGAAGGAATGGGTGACGTTTCGGGTCGAGACCCTTCGTCAGACTGGTCAGGGATCAGGGAAACGAGAGATATAGACGGTGATGTGGAGAGATAAAGAACAATGAATGAAAGATATGCCAAAAATTAACAATGATAAAGGAAACAGGCCGTTGTAAGCTGTTTGTTGGGTGAAAACGAGAAGCTGGTGCGACTTTGGTGGGGGAGGGATAGAGAGAGAGGGAATGTCGGGGCTACCTGAAGTTGGAGAAATCAATATTTATACCGCTGGGCTGTAAGCTGCCCAAGCAAAATATGAGATGCTGTTCCTCCAATTTGTGTTTAGCCTCACTCTGCCAATGGAGGAGACCCAGGACAGAAAGGTCAGTGTGGGAATGGGAATGTGAATTAAAGTGTCTGGCAACCGGGAGATCAGGTTGGTTCACGCGGGCTGAAACGATCGCCCAGTCTGCGTTTGGACTCGCCGATGTGGCGACGTTTTAGGCGAGTGCAGGAGACTCTGCGCTCACCACATGGTCGCTGGTGGTCGCTGGTGAGTCTCCTTCATGGTCGCGAGGCGTTCCCGCACTCTGGGAACTAGTCGCGGCCTCAGTATGGTCGCCGCATATTTTTCAACATGTCGAAATATTTTCTGCGATCAACAATTGGTCGCCATGGAGATAATCGATAATCCTGTAGTCGTAGGTACAGTTGTAGTGGGGTCGCCATGTAGTTATGGGTAGTCGAGGTAGCCATAGGTAGTTTTAGTTCATCTCCCCCCTTCTCTCCCCTTCTTCCCCCCTTCTCTCTCCCCCCTTCTCTCTCCCCCCTCCCCTCTCCCCCCCCTTCTCTCTCTCCCCCCACCTTCTCTCTCTCCCCCTCCCCCCTCCTCTCTCCCCCTCCTCTCCCCCCCTCCCCCCCTCCTCCCCCCTCTCCCCCCTCCTCCCCCTCCTCCTCTCCCCCCCCCCCTCTTCTCCCCCCTCCCCTCTTCTCCACCCCCTCCCCTCTCCCCCCCCCCCCTCCTCTCCCCCCCCCCTCCCTCCCCCCCTCTCCTCTCCCCCCCTCTCCACCCCCCCCTCTCCCCCCCCTCCTCTCCTCCCCCCCTCTCTCCTCCCCCCCCCCTCTCTCCCCCCCCTCCTCTCCCCCCCTCCTCCTCCCCCCTCCTCTCCCCTCCCTCCTCTCCCCCCCCTTCTCTCCCCGCCCCCCTTCTCCCATAACCCCTGACACCCGTTCTATCAAGAATTTGTCTATTTCTGCCTTATATCCACTGACTTGGCCTCCAGAGTTCCACAGATTCACTACCCTCAGACTGAAGAAATTCCTCCTCACCTCCTTTCTAAAAGAATGTCCTTTAATTCAGCGGCTGTGATCTCTGGTCCTAGACTCTCCCACTAGTGAAACATCCTCTCCACATCCACTCTATCCAGGCCTTTCACTATTCATTAGATTGGCATCTTGGGGCAACTGGGTGGACAGAGGGCCTGTTACTGGGCTGCACCCATTTATATTGTATGTTTGCCCCATATATCTCTAGAGTTTAGAGATACAGCACGGAAACAGGCCCTTCGGCCCACTGAGTCCGTGCCGACCAGCGATCCCCCACACTAACACTATCCTTCACACACTGGGGACAATTTACAATTTTTATTGAAGCCAATTCACCCACAAACCTGCACGTCTTTGGAGTGTGGGAGGAAACCGGATCACCCGGAGAAAACCCACGCAGGTCACGGGCAGAACGTGCAAACTCCGTACAGACAGCGCCCGTAGTCGGGATGGAACCCGGGTCTCTGGCGCTGTGAGGCAGCGACTCTACCGACTGACCCCGTTCCTCAAGATGCCACCTCCAAAAATAACAGATCTTTAAATATAACTGGAAATTAACCTAAAGTCTGCGTTTTATTCATGACCACTGACATTCTTTAACATCTTTGCATTGTGATTTATTAAAGATAAGACTCGGAGGAATCTGTCCCGTTTATTTTTACATCCACCCTGCCGTATATTGAGCCTTAGATTAACGTCAGTTCTGAACACTGGGATGTTCAGCCAATGACCCTGTCCGTAAGTTTGTTTATAAACGTCAACATAGCCCTGCCTCAGAATAGACCCTGCGCACCCTGCCACTGACGGCACATTCTTGCCAGCGTCGCACCACGTTTCACAAGCCCACGGCATTCCATCGCTTTGCAGACCAGGGAAAAGTGTGTAGGTAACAGCTAGACCCCCTAACACCCTTAACAGGCGGGATCTTGGGGTACAGGTCCACGGCTCCCTGAAAGTGGTAACACAACTAGACAGAGCGAGCGAGAAGTGTAGGAAAGAACTGCAGATGCGGGTTTAAATCAAAATGCTGGAGTAAACTCAGGCTGAAGAAAGGTCTCGACCCGAGACGTCACCGGAGATGCTGCCTGTCCCGCTGAGTTAAGAGAAACTGTTGACCTGACCCCCCCACGACAATGTCTACACCAACCTACCACCTAGTCGACGCCCAGCTACGTCCAGCTACTGACCACCGGCGACCCATTAGGACGTCCACCTACGACAAGCTACGTCCACCCGGTCACAGCCTCAGAATGAAAGGACGTTCCTCTAGGTACATCCAGGGATATTCAATATTCAGGAGGGATAGACAGAAAGGAAAAGGAGGTGGGGTAGCGTTGCTGGTTAGAGAGGAATTAACGCAATAGAAAGGAAGGACATTAGCTTGGAGGATGTGGAATCGATATGGGTAGAGCTGCGAAATTCTAAGGGGCAGAAAACGCTAGTGGGTGTTGTGTACAGGCCACCTAACAGTAGTAGTGGAGTTGGGGATGGCATCAAACAGGAAATTAGAAATGCGTGCAACAAGGGTAAAACAGTTATAATGGGTGACTTCAATCTACATATAGATTGGGTGAATCAAATGGGCAGGGGTGCTGAGGAAGAGGATTTCTTGGAATGTATGTGGGCTAGTTTTCTAAATCAACATGTAGAGGAACCAATGAGAGAGCAGGCTATTCTAGACTGGGTATTGAGTAATGAGGAAGGGTTAGTTAGCAGTCCTGTTGTCTGTGGCCCCTTGGGCAAGAGTGACCATAATATGGTTGAGTTCTTCATTTGGATGGAGAGTAACATTGTTAATTCAGAAACAAGGGTTCTGAACTTAAACAAAGGTAACTTTGAAGGTATGAGACGTGAATTGGCCAAGATAGACTGGCAAGTGATTCTTAAAGGGTTGACAGTGGATGTGCAATGGAAGGTATTTAAAGACTGCATGGATGAACTACAACAATTGTTCATCCCAGTTTGGCAAAATAATAAATCAGGGAAGGTAGTGCATCCGTGGATAACAAGGGAAATCAGGGATAGTGTAAAAACAAAAGATGAAACATACAAATTAGCCAGAAAAAGCAGCCTACCAGAGGACTGGGAGAAATTCAGTCCAGCAGAGGCGGATAAAGGGCTTAATTAGGAAAGGGAAAATAGATTATAAAAGAAAACTGGAAGGGAACATAAAAACTGACTGCAAAAGTTTTATAGATATGTGAAGAGAAAACATAGAAACATAGAAAACATAGAAATTAGGTAGTAGGCCATTCAGCCCTTCGAGCCTGCACCGCCATTCAATATGATCATGGCTGATCATCCAACTCAGTATCCCGTACCTGCCTTCTCTCCATACCCTCTGATCCCCTTAGCCACAAGGGCCACATCCAACTCACTCTTAAATATAGCAATGAACTGGCCTCAACTACCCTCTGTGGCAGAGAGTTCCAGAGACTCCACCACTCTCTGTGTGAAGAAAGTCTTTCTCATCTCGGTCTTAAAGGATTTCCCCTTATCCTTAAGCTGTGACCCCTTGTCCTGGACTTCCCCAACATCGGGAACAATCTTCCTGCATCTAGCCTGTCCAACCCCTTAAGAATTTTGTAAGTTTCTATAAGATCCCCTCTTAATCTCCTAAATTCCAGAGAGTATAAACCGAGTCTATCCAGTCTTTCTTCATAAGACAGTCCTGACATCCCAGGAATCAGTCTGGTGAACCTTCTCTGCACTCCCTCTATGGCAATAATGTCCTTCCTCAGATTTGGAGACCAAAACTGCACGCAATACTCCAGGTGTGGTCTCACCAAGACCCTGTACAACTGAAGTAGAACCTCCCTGCTCCTGTACTCAAATCCTTTTGCTATGAAAGCTAACATACCATTCGCAAAAGAGATTAGTTAAAAAGATTAGTTAAAACAAAGATTACCAAAAAGATTAGTTAAAACAAATGTAGGTCCCTTGCAGTCAGAAACTGGTGAATTGATCATGGGGAACAAGGACATGGCAGACCAATTGAATAACTACTTTGGTTCTGTCTTCACTAAGGAAGTCATAAATAATCTGCCGGAAATAGCTGGGGACCGGGGGTTAAATGAGATGGAGGAACTGCGTGAAATCCAGGTTAGCCGGGAAGTGGTGTTAGGTAAATTGAATGGATTAAAGGCTGATAAATCCCCAGGGCCAGATAGGCTGCATCCCAGAGTGCTTAAGGAAGTAGCCCCAGAAATAGTGGATGCATTAGTGGTAATTTTTCAAAACTCTTTAGATTCTGGAGTAGTTCCTGAGGATTGGAGGGTAGCTAATATAATCCCACTTTTTAAAAAGATAAATCATGTCTGACGAATCTTATAGAATTTTTCGAGGATGTAACTAGCAGAGTGGATAAGGGAGAACCAGTGGATGTGTTATATCTGGACTTTCAGAAGGCTTTCGACAAGGTCCCACATAAGAGATTAGTATACAAACTTAAAGCACACGGTATTGGCGGTTCAATATTGATGTGGATAGAGAACTGGCTGGCAGACAGGAAGCAATGAGTAGGAGTAAACGGATCAATTTCAGAATGGCAGGCAGTAACTAGTGGGGTACCGCAAGGCTCAGTGCTGGGACCCCAGCTATTTACAATATATATTAATGATCTGGATGAGGGAACTGAATGCAACATCTCCAAGTTTGCGGATGACACTAAGCTGGGGGGCAGTGTTAACTGTGAGGAGGATGCTAGGAGGCTGCAAGGTGACTTGGATAGGTTGGGTGAGTGGGCCAAATGCATGGCAGATGCAGTATAATGTGGATAAATGTGAGGTTATCCACCTTGA
The DNA here is from genome assembly GCA_035221665.1 of Okamejei kenojei. Classification (NCBI taxonomy): domain Eukaryota; kingdom Metazoa; phylum Chordata; class Chondrichthyes; order Rajiformes; family Rajidae; genus Okamejei; species Okamejei kenojei. The sequence continues at coordinate 3,063,960 of CM069138.1, forward strand.
TGGCAAGAACAGGAAAGCAGACTATTATCTGAATGGTGGCCGATTAGGAAAAGGGGAGATGCAATGAGACCTGGGTGTCATGGTGCACCAGTCATTGAAAGTAGGCATGCAGGTGCAGCAGTCTGTGAAGAAAGCGAATGGTATGTTGGCATTCATAGCAAAAGGATTTGAGTATAAGAGCAGGGAGGTTCTACTGGAGTTGTACATGGTCTTGGTGAGGCCACACCTGGAGTATTGCGTACAGTTTTGGTCTCCTAATCTGAGGAAAGACATTCTTGCCATAGAGGGGGTACAGAGAAGGTTCACCAGACTGATTCCTGGGATGGCAGGACTTTCATATGAAGAAAGACTGGATAGACTCAGCTTGTACTCACTAGAATTTAGAAGTTTGAGGGGGGATCTTATAAATACTTATAAAATTCTTAAGGGGTTGGACAGGCTAGATGCAGGAAAATTGTTCCCGATGTTGGGGAAATTCAGGACAAGGGGTCACGGTTTAAGGATAAGGGGGAAGTCTTTTTGGACCGAGATGAGAAAAACATTTTTCACACAGAGAGTGGTGAATCTGTGGAATTCTCTGCCACAGAAGGTAGTTGACGCCAGTTCATTGGCTATATTTAAGAGGGAGTTAGATGTGGCCCTTGTGGCTAAAGGGATCAGGGGCTACGGAGAGAAGGCAGGTACAGGATACTGAGTTGGATGATCAGCCATGATAATATTGAAGGGCGGTGCACACTCGAAGAGCAGAATGGCCTACTCCTGCACCAATTTTCTATGTTGCTATGAAGCAGATGAGGAGGAATTTATTTAGTCAGAGGGTGGTGAATCTGTGGAACTCTTTGCCACAGAAGGCTGTGGAGGCCAAGTCAGTGGATATTTTTAAGGAGATAGATAGAATCTTGATTACGATATGATAAAACTTTATTCATCCCTGGAGGGAATTTGGTCTGCCAATTAGTGCAGGTGTCAGGGGATATGGGGAGAAGGCAGGAGAATGGGGTTAGGAGGGAGTAGACTTGATGGGCCGAATGGCCGATTTCTGCTCCTATCACTTGTGAACTTATGTGTGGGACAAATTCACCACCAACTGAAGGTTCAGGAAAGAGGTTATTGAAGGATCAATGGGGAGCAAGAGATCAGGTATGTATGAATGAACACGTTTACTGGCCAAGTATTCACATACAAGGAATTTGCCTTGGTGCTCCGCCCACAAGTGACAACATGACATACAGTGACAGTTGGGAATGACACATAAAACATTAAACATTAATAATAAAACATTATCGATTATACATGTGAATTAAATAAAATACCAGAGCAAAAGGAGGCTACAGATTTTTGGTTATTGAGTAGAGCAACTACTCGTGGAAAAAAACTGTTTTTATGTCTGGCTGTGGCAGCTTTGACAGTCCGGAGTCGCCTTCCAGAGGGAAGTGATTCAAAGAGTTTGTGGCCACGGTGAGAGGGGTCAGAGATGATCTTACCCACTCGCTTCCTGGCTCTTTGCTGTGTCCAGGTAAATACTGGCACTGAGAGGCTTACAATGAATCAATATTTGATTGAATATTTACATTTAAGATAATCTCCAGGTCCTGGTGACTTCTTGCTTTCACTTTTTGAAAACCGTATTAGTGGGAAGTGTTTCGATGACCAGACCCAGTGCAGGATTATATTGACTGGTTAAAGCTGTGTAAAGTTATTAGAGTCACAGAGTCATAGAGTGACACAGCATGGAAACAGGCCCTTCAGCCCAACTTGCCCACACCGGCCAACATGTCCCAGCTACACTAGTCCCACCTGCCTGCACTTGGTCCATATCCCTCCAAACCTGTTTTATCTATGTACCTGTTTCTTAAATGTTTCTTAAATGTTGGGATAGTCCCAGCCTCAACAACCTCCTCTGGCAGCTCGTTCCATACACCCACCACCCTCTGTGCGGAAACGTTACCCCTCAGATCGTTACCCCTATTAAATATTTTCCCCTTCGCCTTGAACCTATGCCGTCTGGTCCTCGACCTAATTGGGTAGAGACCAGTACAATGGTTGTGTTTAAGAGGCTTTTAGATTTACACAGAGGGTGGTGTGTGCCGGAACGCGCTGCCAGGGGTGGGGGTGCAGGCAGATACCATAGTGGTGTTTAAGAGGCTCTTGGATAGGCACATGGATATGCAGGAATGGATGGATACGGATCACAGGCAGGCAGAGGAGATCAGTGTAACTTGGCATTGTGTCCAGCACGGACATTGTGGGCCAAAGGGCCTGTTTCTGTGCTGTACTGTTCTATCTCTGGCAAGGGGAGAGAGGGGGCAGTAATGGGAATGATGGAGCAAGCGCATGGCTGTGGATTTGATATTCTGACATCGAGCCAAGCCAGATTTCTCATTGTAGTTGAAGTGCATTAATTTAGCAGCTTGTTGGTATCAGTGAGATATATTAGTGATGCATGTGTAAGTCACACGGTTGGAAGGCAAGGACAACACAATCGAGCATTGTTACCAAGCCTGCTGCAGAAGAGAAGTCAGAGCTACACATTCCTCCACTGCCCGTGAGGGGAGGGGAGGGGGGGGGGGGGGGGGGGGGGGGGGGATGAAAGCAGCTCTTGTGTGTACAGTAACGCCCAGACCAACACTGGCAAACTGGAAGCACTGACGTCTGCTGCTGCTGAACTCCGAGGCACAGCGCGGTGCATCTCCCCACACACGGAGACTGAGCAGGTGCCAACTGACAGAACACCAGGCTCAACGTTCACCGTCCCCCACGCCGGCCGTCTCAGCGCCTACAGACGCGCCGTGCAGGCCATTCTATCATCACAGCTTGGTTTTGGGACTTTCCCATCACTCTCAGTCTGGGGAAGGGTCTCAGCCTGAAACGTCACCCATTCCTTCTCTCCAGAGATGCTGCCTGTCCCGCTGAGTCACTCCAGCTTTTTGCGTCCATCTTCAGTTTGGGAACGGCTCCATCCAAGACCGCAAGAAATTGCAACAAATTGTGGACGCAGCCCAGACCATCACACACAAACCAGCCTCCCTTCCATTGACTCCATCTACACCTCACGCTGCCTCGGCAAGGCCAGCAGCATCATCACGGACCAGTCTCACCCCGGCCACTCCCTCTTCTCCCCTCTCCCATCGGGCAAGAGGTACAGAAGTGTGAAAACGAACGCACACCTCCACATTCAGGGACAGTTTCTTCCCGGCTGTTATCAGGCAACTGAACCATCCGACCACAACCAGAGAGCAGCGCTGAACTACTATCTACCTCATCGGTGACCCTCGGACAATCCTTGATCAGACTTTACTGGCTTTACCTTGCACGGAACGTTAAACATATTGTCTTTCTGCTGAAGATAGACACAAAAATAGACAATAGACAATAAAGCTGTAGTAACAGGCAGCATCTCTGGGGGGAAGGAATGGGTGACGTTTCGGGTCGGGACCCTTCTTCAGACTGGTTAGGGAGAAGGGAAACGAGAGATATAGACGGTGATGTGGAGAGATAAAGAACAATGAATGGAAGATATGCAAAAAAGCAATGAAGATAAAGGAAACAGGCCGTTGTCAGCTGTTTGTTGGGTGAAAACGAGGAGCTGGTGCGACTTGGGTGGGGGAGGGATAGAGAGGGAGGGAATGCCAGGGCCACCTGAAGCTGGAGAAATCAATGTTCATACCGCTGGGCTGTAAGCTGGCCGAGCGCAATATGAGATGCTGTTCCTCCAATTTGCAGCCAGAGTTACTTGAAGTTGCAGTTGCCTTTCTGCTGACTGGATAGCACATAACAAACCTGGCAGGCAGCTTTGCCTCTGCTACACGGGTGGGCTTAAACTGAATAGTGGGGGGAGCAGACAAACTGGAGATGTATGGATGGAGTATAGGAAAAGTTAAGAAATACACAAGAATTAACGGGGCAGAAAGCTCAGGAAGGGATAGGAGAGTATGGCAAAGTGAAATAGGAATCGATGTGAAAGGTGAGGTGAGTAATAGATTAAAAGTATTATATATGAATGCACAAAGTATAAGGAATAAAGTGGATGAGCTTGAGGTTCAGTTAGAGATTGGTAGAGATGACATTGTGGGGATTACAGAGACGTGGCTGCAGGAGGATCGGGACTGGGAACTGAATATTCAGGGTTATATGTCCCATAGAAAGGACAGGCAGGTGGGCAGAGGGAGTGGGGTAGCCCTGTTGGTGAGGGATGAAATTCAGTCCCTCGCGAGGGGTGACATAGGACTGATGATATAGAGTCACTGTGGATAGAATTGAGGAATTGTAAAGGTAAGAAGACACTAATGGGAGTTATCTACAGGCCCCCAAACAGTAGCCTGGATACAGGGGTTGCAGCAGGAGTTAAAGTTGGCATGTAACAAAGGTACTGTGGTTATGGGAGATTTCAACATGCAGGTAGACTGGGAAAATCAGGTTGGTTCTGGACCCCAACTAAGGGAGTTTGTGGAGTGCCTCTGAGATGGATTCTTAGACCAACTTGTACTGAAGCCTACCAGAGAGAAGGCGATTCTGGATTTAGTGTTGTCCAATGAACCAGATTTAATAGGGGAACTCAAGGTAAAGGAACCGCTAGGATGTAGTGACCATAATATGATGTTTTAATCTGCAATTTGAGAGGGAGAAGGTTCAATCAATAGTCAGCGTTGTAATTGAACAAAGGAGCTATGAAGGCATGAGAGAGGAGCTGGCCAAGGTCAACTGGAAAAGGATCCCAGCAGGAATGACGGTGGAACAGCAATGGCAGGAATTTCTGGGCATAATGCAGAAGATGCAGGATCATTTCATTCCAAAGAGGAAGAAAGATTCTAAAGGGAGTAAGAGGCAACTGTGGCTGACAAGGGAAGTTAGGGTCGGAATAAAACTAAAAAACTAAAAGAAACTAAAACTAGGTGTATAACGTAGCAAAGTGTAACGGGATGCCAGAGGATTGGGGAACTTTCAAAGGAACAGATGGTAACAAAAAAGGGCAAGACGGGGTGAAAAGATGAAGTGCGAGGGTAAACTGGCCAAGAATATAAAGAAGGATAGTAAAAGCTTCTTTAGGTATGTTAAGAGAATAAGATTAGTAAAAACAAATGTGGGTCCCTTGAAGGCAGAAACAGGTGAAATTATTATGGGGAACAAGGAAATGGCAGAAGAGTTGAACAGGTACTTTGGTTCTGACTTCACTAAGGAAGACACATTCTCCCAGATGTACTGGAGGACAGAGGATTTATGGAGACAGAGGACCTGAAATAAATTTGCATTAGGCTAGAAATAGTATTGGGTAGATTGATGGGACTGAAGGCTGATAAATCCCCAGGGCCTGATGGTCTGCATCCCAGGGTCCTCAAGGAGGTGGCTCTAGAAATCGTGGATGCATTGGTGATCATTTTCCAATATTCCATAGATTCAGGATCAGTTACTGTGGATTGGAGGGCAGCTAATGTTATCCCACTTTTCAATAAAGGAGCGAGAGAGAAAACGGGGAATTATAGACCAGTTAGCCTGACACTGGTGGTGGGGAAGATGCTGGAGTCGAATATCAAAGATGTAATAGCGGCACATTTGGATAGCAGTTAAAAGATTGGTCCAAGTCAGCATAGATTTATGAAGGGGAAATCCTGCTTCACTAATCGTCTGGAATTTCTTGAGGATGTGACAAGTACAATGGATGAAGGAGAGCCAGTGGATGTGGGGTAGCTGGACTTTCAGAAAGCCTTTGATAAGGTCCCACACAGGAGATTTATTCGAGCACATGGTATTGGGGGTAGGTTATTGACATGGATAGAAAATTGGTTGGCAGACAGGAAACAAGGAGTAGGAATAAACGGGCCCATCAGAATGGCAGGCAGTGGCGAGTGGAGTGCCGCAAGGCTTGTGTTGGGGCCCGCAACTATTTACAATATATATTAATGATTTAGATGTTGGGATTAAAATTAACACTAGCAAATTTGCAGATGACACAAAGCTGGGTGGCAGTGTGAACTGCGAAGAGGATGCTAGGAGGTTGCAGGGTGACTTGGACAGGGTTGAGTGAGTGGGCAGATGTGTGGCAGATGCAGTATAATATAGATAAATGTGAGGGTGTCCCCCTTGCCGGCAAGAACAAGGAGGTTCACGAGGTTAATCCCCAGGATGGCGGGATTGTCATATGGGGAAAGTTTGGAAAGACTGGGTTTGTATTCACTGGAATTTAGAAGGATGAGGGGCAATCTTATAGAAACGTATAAAATTATAAAAGGACTGGACAAGCTAGATGCAGGAAAAATGTTCCCAATGTTGGGGGAATCCGGAACCAGGGGCCACAGTCTAAGAATAAGGGATAGGCCATTTAAAACTGAGATGAGAAAAATAAATTCACCCAGAGTTGTGAATTTGTGGAATTCCCTGCCACAAAAGACAGCGGATGAATTTAAAAGAGGGTTAGATAGAGCTCTAGGGCAGAGGTTGCCAACCTTGTGTGTCCCGCTTACCCCGGCAACTTTTCAAAAGTAAATTTACCCTCACCCAGATTTGTTCAGTAATTTGAGTTTACACTTCAACCATAATAAAGCAACTGACCAAAGGAAAATTTAACAAATCCAGAATCAACAAATTTACCCTTTGTGGGTAAATATTTTCAGTCGTGGGATGGTGGAACGTGTTTAGTGTTTTCTCAGGCTGGTCATTTGTTTCTGAAGACCTGCGGGTAAATTTACCCCAGTTTGTGAACCCTTGCTCTAGGGGCTAGTGGAATCAAGGGATATGGGGAGAAGGCAGGCACAGGTTACTGATTGTGGATGATCAGCCGTGATCAAGAGGCAAGAGTGTTTTATTGTCACGTGTCCCGGACGGGACAATGAAATTCTTACTTGCTGCAGCACAACAGAATATGTGAATATGTAAACATTGTATATAACGGGAAAAAAATGAAAAAGTTCAATAAATAACAAATATTATTTTGCAGTTCAGAGCTCAGAGCTTATTTGCTGTCATGTTTAATAGCCTGATGGCTGTGGGGAAGAAGCTGTTCCTGAACATGGACGTTACCGTTTTCAGGCTCCTGTACCTTCTTCCCGGCGGCAGGGGTGAGATAAGTGTGTGGCCAGGATGGTGTGGGTCCTTGATGATTCCGGCTGCCTTTTTGATCATGATGAATGGCGGTGCTGACTCAAAGGGCCAAATGGCCTCCTCCAGCATCTATTTTCTATGTTTCTAAAAGGTTTTCACTGTACCTCGGTACACGCACCAGTAAAGCAAACGGATCCTACATATCACAGGCCGATGGAGAAATGTGCAAAACCTGCACAATGATTAGAAAAACACTTTAATGACAGGTGTTCTCATGCGTTAGGAAGGCAGACAAAGTACATTAGTGTAGGTACTGGTGGTACTGGCTGCTCTCTGCGGTCCTTCCTGCCTCACAGCGCTGCGGAGCCGGGTTCAATCCCAACCACGGGTACTGTCTGTACGGAGTTTTTTATGTTCTCCCTGTGGGTTTCCTCCCACACTCCAAAGACGTACAGGTTTGTAGGTTAATTGGCTTGGATTTGTATACTTGTAATAAGTGTAAATTGTCCCCAGTGTGTGTGTGTGTGTGTGTGTGTGTGTGTGTGTGTGTGTGTGTGTGTGTGTGTGTGTGTGTGTGCAGGCTTGTGTTAATGTGCGGGGATCGCTGTTCAGTGCAGACTCATAGAAAAAAAGTTGCAGGAGGCCATTGGAGCCAGCGCCGCCATTCAATATGATCACGGCTGATCACCCACAATCAGTAGCTCTGCACGGACAGCTGGAGACCAGCGCTCCCTGAAGCTGCTGTTCTGGGCAGCCGCTGTCCACTGGTGATCCACAAACATTTTAATATTATTACTGCCTCCTCCTGCCAACACCTACACGGTGACAGTGGCAAGCTACAAGTGGGAACTACACAAATACACACTGCGTCTCCCTCAGCCCAACCTGTCACCCCCACCCCTATTATTCAAGGCAAGCTCACTGGAGGAGATTGCAAAATAGATGTCTTTACATTCTGATGACATCTCTGTCGTTTTTGCCAACATCGTGCATAACTGGACAGTTTATCCGACAATTACATGGAGAACAGTTCCCATAATCGTGTACAGTTCTGTTTAGATTAGCGATAAGCGGGGAAACTTTCGGCCCACTGAGTCCGCGCCGACCGGCGATCCCCGCACACTAACACTATCCTACACGCACTAGGGACAATTTACATTTAGACCAAACCAATTAACCTACAAACCTGCACGTCTTTGGAGTGTGGGAAGTAACCGAAGATCTCGCAGGTCACGGGGAGAACATAGAAAATAGGCGGAGTAGGCCATTGGAGCCAGCACCGCCATTCAATATGATCAGGGCTGATCATCTAAAGTCAGTACCCCGCTCCGGCCTTCTCCCCATATCCCTTGATTCCGTTAGCAATAAAAGTTGAATCTAACTCCTTCTTGAAAACATCCAGTGAATTGGCCTCCACTGCCTTCTGGGGCAGAGAATTCCACAGATTCACAACTCTCTTGGGTGAAAATGTTTTTCCTCATCTCAGTCCTGAATGGCCGACCCCTTATTCTTAAACTGTGGCCCCTGGTTCTGGACTCCCCAACATGGGGAACATTTTTCCTGCATCTCTCTTGTCCAATCCTTTAAGAATTGTCTGTGTTTGTATAAGAATCCCCTCTCATCCTTCTAAATTCCAGTGAATATAAGCCCAGTCGACCCATTCTTTAGCCCTGTTGATCCATTCTTTGACTGTGGGCTGAAGGGCCTGTAACTCTATAACTAAAATAAAAAAACTATACTGACAACACAGATGCTGCCCCTCTGGTTGAATAAGTGGAAAACAAGTCACTTCATTAAACCCTGCACTGATTCACAGGGAGGGGTTTCACCTCTGCCACAGTGAGCCTCGGCAGTCTGCTCAAACAAGCTGCTGCAAATAGGGGCAGATTGCACTGGAAAGAACACACCCTGTGAATGTGTAGGAAGCAACTGCAGATGATCATTTAATCCGAAGATGGACACAAAATGCTGGATAGGTGACGTTTCACAAAGTGCTGGAGTAACTCAGCGGGTCAGGCAGCATCTGTGGAGAACAGGGAAAAGGTGACTTTTCCGATCGAGTCTGAAGATGGTCTCAACCCAGAACGTCACCTATCCATGTTCTCCACAGATGCTGCCTGACCCGCTGAGTTTCTGGGAACGCTGGTACGTTGTAAACACTGGTGAGTGGAAACACAACGCTCGTCTGAAAACTCATGGCTAAACATTCAGAAGCAACCTCATGCACAATAACATGTTTATCATCAACTTTACATTTTAATAGAAATGGTCTACACAACACAAGTTGTTTTGAAGAATACAGCTTTAAAAATAATACAGAGCAACCATTGGAAAAAGTCCATACAACACATGGTTTTACTCCTGTTCCAACACGCTGCTGATCCAAGCAAATAGAAAAACAAAAAGGCAACCCATAATTAACCTCCAGGAAAGATGAAAGAGAACGGAAGAATGTTTTGCAGGTATGGACCCCTTTCGTTCAGACATATAGCATTGCTAAGTCTGATAACATCGCCACAAGCGGAAAGAAGCTGAAGAACACTAAACTGAATAGCTGGTTAGTACGGGTTATGGGGAGAAGGCAGGAGAATGGGGTTAGGAGGGAGAGATAGATCAGCCATGATTGAATGGCGGAGTAGATGTGATGGGCCGAATGGCCTGATTCTGCTTCTACCACTTATGAGCTGTTCAGCCGCGTTTGTTTTAGATGGCGCGCTTTTCAAAAGAGTCGAGCAGTCGGGTAAGAGGAGGAAACAAGTTTGAAAGGATGAAAGTAAAGTGCGATGGCTAGTTTGGGCCAACGGGCGAGCACCAGTCCGATCGGTCTGTAGCGACAGTTTCTACAGCCATGCTGGAATATTAAACACCTCCACACACACCCTTCCCCCTCCCTCCACACACAACACCAATCGCACAATCATCTATAAATTACTTTGCTTTATTTTGTTTTATGCCATCTATGATATGAAAGTGAGATGCAGTTCTAATGATGAAGAGCACTGGGCAGCCATGGAGAGAGAGAGAGAGAGAGAGAGAGAGAGACAGAGGGTAATCATCTTTGATAGTTGGCGTGTATATCAGTTGTACCAGCCAGCCTGTTCCAGCTTCTCGTATTTAATAGGTAGACAAAAGTGCTGGAGAAACTCAGCGGGTGCAGCAGCATCTATGGAGCGAAGGAAATAGGCAATGTTTCGGGACGAAACCCGGAAGGAAATAGGCAACTTTTCGGGCCAAAACCCTTCCGGGTTTCGTCCCGAAACGTTGCCTATTTCCTTCACTCCATAGATGCTGCTGCACCCACTGAGTTTCTCCAGCACTTCTGTTTACCTTTCGATTTTCCAGCATCTGCAGTTCCTTCTTAAACTCTTATATTTAATATATATTTATATAACACAGGGTTCATTTCAGTTAGCAGAGCTACAGACATTGCATCTACAAACCTCGGGCAAGCCAGAGGCCTTTGACTAGTTTTTGCTGCTGTAACCTTGTGGCGTGTGAAGAGTACGCTTTACACACAGATGTCTCGACCCGAAACGTCACCCGTCCCTTCTCTCCATAGAAGCCGCCAGCCCCGCTGAGTTACTCTCACACACACACACAGACGTTCTCTCTACCGTTTCAAAAGCACATCACTGCATGCCACTCTTTCAAAACTGGACATTGCAAGTTGCAACACTGGACATTGCAAGTTAGCTGACTGGCCATTTAAACACCCCACGAAGAATCGAAGCTGATTAATAATTCGCTTTAAGATGCTACGGATTTTTAAAAAAAAATTTAAATAAAAGTGACATTGGCAACAATTTATTCTATTCTGGCCCCCTTTTCCTAAAAGATGCGTCTACATTAAAACCCATTGTCAAAGTGATCACCACTGCAATTATGTGCAAAATAAAAGCCGTCTCGTTAAAATAAATGAAAGTAGTTGGAGCTCCAATTCAACAGAACACACTGCCTGGTGTTTGTACCCAAGCCGCAGCTTGCTGCTCACACCACACCTGACGCAGCAGGCCAGAGCAGCCAGCTAGACCCAGGTCCCAGAGCCATCCCAGAGGAGTGGCCCAAGGGGCCCAGAGTAGTGGTCCCAGTGAACCAGAGGAGTTATTCCAGGGGCCCAGAGGGCCGAGCTACATCAGGGCCCCAGAGAAGCAGGTTAGATCCGGTGCCCAGAGGAGCAAGCCATCAAGGGTTATGGGCAGGAGAATGGGGTTTGGAGGGAGAGATAGATCAGCCATGATTGAATGACTCGATGGGCGGAATGGCCACATTCTGCTCCTATCCTTACAAAACTATGAACTTATGCCAGGGGCCCCAGAGTAAGTCACCCCAGGGGCCAGAGGAGCATGTCATCTATCCCAGGGGCCCAGGAGGCAGCAACAATGCAGCAGACAGATAGACAGACAGACAGACCCCCCATTTGCCATGACTTTTATTTGAAACGGGTCAAATTAAACGGTTGATAATTTGCAGCGGTCGACACACGTGAAAGGAAGCTCTCCCAGGAACCCAGCGTGAAAGAGTGGAGGCAAAGCTAAACCCAGGGGTCAGAGGCCTACCCAGGTGAGATATCTGAATGATTGAGAGAGGAGCGGGGGGGGGAGATAGAGAAAGCAGCAAGATGGCTGGCATGGAGGAGGTGTTGTCTATCGGACCGTCACCCCCAGCTTCTCCAGCACACGCACCCCCTTCTCCTCATACTCCTGCCGGGTCATCCAGAAGTTGTCCTTGTCTTTCATGATGTCTGCCAGCACCGCCCCTCCCAGGAAGACCATGTGCTTGCGCCGAGGAGGGTCCTCGATACGGATCTTGAACTTCTACAGAGGGGATAAAAAACACAAAGCAAAAAGATTAACATTGGAAGGCAGAGGTACCTGGAGAAACTCAGCCGTCGAGGCAGCAACTATGGAGCGAAGGAAATAGGTGACCTCTGGTCCTAGACTCTCCCACTAGTGGAAACATCCTCTCCACATCCACTCTATCCAAGCCTTCCACTATTCGAGAAGTTTCAATGAGACCCCCCCCCCCCCCCCCCCCCCCCCCACCTCCCATTCTTCTACTCCAGCGAGTACGGGCCCAGTGCCGACAAACACTCATCATAGGTTAATCCACTCATTCCTGGGATCATTCTTGTAAACCTCCTCTGGACCCTCTCCAGAGCCAACACATCCTTCCTCAGATATGGGGCCCAAAACTGCTCACAATACATTAAGTGCATGTGTAGGAAGGAACTGCAGATGCTGGTTTACATTGAAGATAAGGACAAAGTGGTGGAGTAATTTAGTGGGTCAGGCAACATCTCTGGAGAGAAACAATGGGCAACGTTTCAGATCGACCAGGAATGTCCCCCATCTTTTTCTCCAGAGATGCTGCCTGACCCGCTGAGTTACTCCAGCACTCTGCACCTATCTTTGGTATAAACCAGCATCAGCAATTCTTTGTTTCAACATCCAACGTGAATGGACCAGTGAGACAGTCGTTACATTTAGGAATGGTTATAAGCACAAGGTTAGTGCAGGTGCCAGGGGTTATGCAGAGAAGGCAGGAGAATGGGGTTGAGAAGGAAAGAAAGCCCAGCCATTTTGAATGGCAGAGTAGACTTCATAAGACCATAAGTGATAGGAACAGAATTAGGCCATTCTATCCACAAGTCTACTCCACCATTCAATCATGGCTGATCTATCTATATAACCATATAACAATTACAGCACGTATCTCTCCCTCCTAACCCTATTCACCTGCCTTCTCCCGATAACAATAGACAATAGGTGAAGGAGTAGGCCATTCGGCCCTTCGAGCCAGCACCACCGTTCAATGTGATCATGGCTGATCATCCCCAATCAGTACCCCGTTCCTGCCTTCTCCCCATATCTGACCTGCTGGGCCAAATGGCCTAATTCTGCTCCCGTCACATATGAACGACACTAGGAGGGCTGACGGGGGGGGGGGGGGGGGGGGAGAGGTACTGCTCAAGTTTAAGGGAGATGATGAGGAGGGACATACAAACGAGGCCTTCTCAACAGAGACCAGGACAACATTCTACTGTGCACCTTTATCCATACAACGGAGGAGAGTTGGACATGAACGTCCCTACAGATGCAGTGCATGATGTGACGGGTGTGACGCAACACAACTCTGACTCATTTAAACAATGGGTTCGACTGGGCTTGTATTCACTGGAATTTAGGATGACAGGAGATCTTATAGAAACATATAAGATTATTAAAGGCTAGATGCAGGAAACATGTTCCCCATGTTGGGGGAGTCCAGAACCAGGGGTTGCACACTTTAAGAACGGCCATTTAGGACTGAGATGAAGAAAACCTTTTTCACCCAGAGAGTTGTGAATCTGTGGAATTCTCTGCCACAGAAGGCAGTGGAGGCCAATTCACTGGATGTTTTCAAGAGAGAGTTAGATTTAGCTCTTAGGGCTAATGGAATCACGGGATATGGGGAGAAGGCAGGAACGGAGTACTGTAAATCATTGTAAATGGTGGTGCTGGCTCGAAGGGCGAATGGCCTACTCCTGCACCTATTGTGTATGTTTCTATGTTTGTAAGGCAGTGTGTAAGGAGTGAGCAAGGGCAGACTTACAGAGAGCTTCTCCACGTCCCCCTTGAGTACACGCTCCAGGTACAGCTGCTTGAGTTCACGTTCCAGACGGGAGGGCAGACCCGGGTACATGGTGGAGCCGCCCGACAGCACGATGTGCTTGTAGAAATCAGACCTGCAAAAGGTGCACACAGCCAGCCGCCGATTACTACAGCGTCTTAACTGGAACTCTGAACCGCAAAGGCAGAGTGTGTTCTGCTGCATCGACACCAACTGAAACATCCACCGGCAACGTGATCATTGCAACACAGTGTGACAACTCAGAACAGGCCCTTTCGCCCTACTCAGCCATGCCAACCCAAATACCCAATCTAGGCTAGCCCCATTGACCCACATTTGGCCCACATCTCCCTAAACATTTCCTTCCCACGTACCGGTCCAAATGTCTTTTAAATGTTGTTAGAGCATTCTGCCTCAACTACCTCCTCTGGCAGCTCGTTCCATACACCCACCACCCTTTGTGTGGAAAAGTTATCCCTCAGATTCCTATTAGACCTTTCCCCCCTCACCTTAAACCCATGTCGTCTGGTCCTCGATTCCCCTACTCTGGGTAAGACTCTGTGCATCTACCCAATCTGTTCCTCTTCTGATTTTATATGCCTCTATAAGATCACCCCCTTCATCCTCCTGCACTCTAAGGAATAGAGTCCCAGGCTGCCCAACCTCTCCCTGCAGCTCAGGCCCCCCCAAGTCCCGATAACATCCTAGTAAATCCTCTCTGCACTCTTTGCAACGTCTTGGCATACTACCTCCAGTGCCCCTTGTGAGAGCTACCGTCGTAGAGTGAGAGTGATTCAGTGTGGAAACAGGCCCTTCAGCCCACCTTGCCCACACCGCCCAACATGTCCCAGCTTCACTGGTCTCACCTGCCCACATTTGCTCCAGATCCCTCCAAACCTGTCCTATCCATGAACCTGTCTAACTGTTTCTTAAACGTCCCAGCCTCAACTACCTCCTCCGGCAGCTTGTTCCATACACCCACCACCCTATGTGTGGTTTAGATGTTATTAAACAAGCAAAGGTTCCCCAGCGGTGTGAGGCCCATGTACCTGGTGTCGATATCTGCAGCCTGGATGGTATTGAAGAGCAACTCAGCAACGCCAACGCCCTCAACGTTAATGAGATGCGGCTGAAACAATGCTTCTGCCGCTTCAAAACGCTCCCCTCCGACCTTAATCACCCGACCGTCTGGAAGCTAAAGACATTCAGCGTTACAAACTCCAACCCCGATACAGTGCACACATCTACAGAGGAGCCGACGCCGTGACGTGCCTCATCACAAGCACCGGCAGCAGTAGAGGCATTGGTCAGATTCCCTTGTGTCTGCAACAATTTTCTGGGCCCTGGGCAGATCACAGATGTGAACAGCCAGGAATGTCCAGTCAAGTCACTTTTATTTCTATAGCACATTTAAAAAGCAACTCTCGTTGGCCAAAGTGCTTTACATTGGTGGAGGTACTAACGTTATACAACAGTGGTTCATAGATTAAGTCCAAACATAAATACATATATATGGCCCTCACTCAGAGGACGTCAAGAAAGGCTTGAGAGTAGAGATGAGTTTTTAGTCTCGACTTAAAGGAGTCGATGGAGGGGGCAGTTCTGATGGGAAGAGGGATGCTGTTCCACAGTCTAGGAGCTGCAACCGCAAAGGCGCGGTCGGTCGCCCCTGAGCTTATGCCTAGACCGCAGGATGTTCAGTAACCCCAAGTGACCGGGAGGTGGTGTGGTGGGTAAGCAGACTTTTGATGTCAACCACTACTTGGGAAGTAAATCAGAGTTTAGAGATACAGCATAGAGCCAGGCCCCTTGGCCAACAGAGTCCACACCAACCAGCGATCACCCATTCACACAAGTTCTGTCCTACACAATTTTACACAAACCATTAACCGAAATACCCCTGGGGGCGGAGTTGGTGTTGGGTTCACGGGAGGTTGGTCTTGGAGGGGAGGATGCTCCTCAAACTGCTGAGCATCCTGGACAATACAGCTCATCCACTCCGTGACACACTGGTCAACCTGAGGAGCACCTTCAGCAACAGACTGGTCCCACCAAGATGCAGCACAGAACGTCACAGGAGATCCTTCTTCCCTGTGGCTATCAAACTCTACAACTCCTCCCCCTTCTGTCGTGGGGTCGACTGAGACTGACTCCGCTCTCCTCCCCTCCAATCTTTGCACATCCCCAATCCTTTCCACTGGACACTTTTGTGTATTTATGACTGTTGGCAGATCACTTTCCCTCCTGGGATAAATAAAGTTCTATTGTATCGTATCGTGTACACACTCTGTACAAGCTTAAAGATAGCGGAGTCAGGGGATATGGGGCTACTGATTGTGGATGATCAGCCACGATCACATTGAATGGCAGTACTGGCTCGAGGGGCCGAATGGCCTACTCCTGCTACCGTCTATTGTCTACAGCCAGCACCGGTAATCAGGATTGAACCCAGTTCTCTGGGGCTATGAAGAAGCGGCTCTACCTCTGTGCTGCTGTGCCTCCCCGTGTGAAAGATGCTGGATTAAACAAGTGGAATCGAATGCAGTTGCAACACCGCCCTTCCACACCGTACAAGCTTGCAAACGCTTGTTGCCATCCACGTGGCTAACAACTACTGTACCATTGGAGTAGACCAAAATGCTGGAGAAACTCAGCGGGTGAGGCAGCATCTATGAAGAGGAGGAAAACGTCGCCTATTCCTTCTCCCGTAAGGGTCTCGACCCGAAACGTCACCTATTTCCTTCGCTCCATAGATGGTGCCACACCTGCTGAGTTTCTCCAGCATTTTTGTCTACCTTCGATTTTCCAGCATCTGCAGTTCTTTCTTAAACAATACTGGAACCATTACGCAGCAGCCAGCAACAACTGCCCGCAGCCTAGATCCATGACCGTGTGCTGGCCAGAGGTTGCACACAGACACATGGGGGTGGCAGTCAGATGACACTTGTATCTCTACCAAGGGCAGCAAACTCTTCTACTCAAATTAGGTCCTGGAAATGTCAAGCATGTAGCAAGGAACTACAGATGCTGGTTTACACCACAGGTAGACACACAATGCTGGAGAAACTCAGCGGGTCAGGCAGCATCTCTGGAGAAAAAGAATAGGTGACGTTTTGGGTCAGAAGTCTGAAGGGTCCGAACGCCACCTATTCCTTTTCTCCAGAGATGCTGCCTGACCCACTGAGTTACTCCAGCACTCTGTGAAACATCACCTATCCATGTTCTCCACAGATGCTGCCTGACCCACTGAGTTACTCCAGCACTCTGTGTCTACATAAGGAACCGTCAAGTTGTTATATTTAACAATAAAATTACTGCCAGGCAAGGCATCATTTGGAATTGTGACAAGAAACTACTTCAATCTTAAGCAAAGCTCAGGTGGCAGACAGGAGGCAGGGCGAGGTGGCAGGGCAACATCATCACCCTGCTCCAAACCCCATGGTCTACACTGATTAAATGACTCTTGATAACCCAGACAGCGTGTGGTAGCATGCAGGAGGGACAGCAAATGCAACATATAGCCCTGGGCCCAGGGAGTAGATTCATAGCACAGCAATGTGCAGACTCTCTCCCCATTCTACCTGACCTGGGATTAGTAGGGGTGTCAGGGGCTATGGGGAGAAGGCAGGAGAATGGGGTTGAGCGGGAAAGATACATCAGCCATGATTGAATGGCGGAGTAGACTCGATGGGCCGAGTGGCCTCATTCTGCTCCTATCATTTATGAACTCAAGAGGCATGGAAATCAGAACAGAGACAATAGGTGCCGGAGTAGGCCATTCATCCCTTCGAGCCAGCACCGCCATTCAATGTGATCATGGCTGATCATCCACAATCAGTACCCCTTCCTGCCTTCTCCCCATATCCCCTGACTGTTATTTTTAAACCCTATCTAGCTCTCTCTTGAAAACATCCAGAAAACCGGCCTCCACCACCCTCTGAGGCAGAGAATTCCACAGACTCACAACTCTCTGTGAGAAAAAGTGTTTCCTCGTCTCCGTTCTAAATGGCTTACCCCTTATTCTTAAACTGTGGCCCCTGGTTCTGGACTCCCCCAACATCGGGAACATGTTTCCTGCCTCTAGCGTGTCCAAACCCTTAATAATCTTAATAATGTTTCTGTGACTGTGAGCTAAATCTAACTCTGTCGCGAGACAGTCAGACTAGAACTAAAATAAGCAAAGCGCAACTTCTGTGGAGTAGAGAAAGAGCCGGGTGAAAAATGACAACATTTAGAATTGTAAAGGCAACGCTTTGGATAAAGGTAGATGGAGGTGATCGTGTATATCAGGGGCGATTATTGATGCAAGTATTGATCAGTCACATCCTCACTTGCTGCTGAGTGATGTTATGAAGGACATGTACAAACTGCTGCAGGGTACGTACTGTGTAGGACTCCACCAACACGGTGGTCTCCAGCGCTAGTTTCTGCTCCTGTTCAATGTTGTAGCCCACGTAACACAGCTTCTCCTTCATCATCCGCACCGTCTCAAAGTCAGCCGAGTGGTTAAAGGCATATCCCCGCAGCAGCAGCAACTGGGGGACGAGAGACATGTTAGTGGTGGCCTCACTCCCCCCCCCCTCTCCTCCCCTCCATATCACCGCAGCAGCAGCAACTGGGGGGCGACAGACATGTTAGTGGTGGCCTCACTCCCCCCCCTCTCCTCACCCCCCCTCCATATCACCGCAGCAGCAGCAACTGGGGGCGAGAGACATGTTAGTGGTGGCCTCACTCCCCCCCCCCCCCTCTCCTCACCCCCCCCCCTCCATATCACCGCAGCAGCAGCAACTGGGGGGCGACAGACATGTTCGTGGTGGCCTCACTCCCCCCCCCCCCCTCTCCTCACCCCCCCCCCCCTCCATATCACCGCAGCAGCAGCAACTGGGGGGGGGCGAGAGACATGTTAGCGGTGGCCTCACTCCCCCCCCTCCCCCCCCACCCCCTCCCCCCCACCTCCCACAGCCAAACCCCCTCCCCCACAGCCAAACCGCCCCCTCTTATCCCCCCCCCCAGCAGCAGCTACTGGGGAATAAATGAGGCGTTGCTGCAATTCTGCCCATTGACAGCAGATGGCAGTGCAGCTCCACCTGGTGGTGAGATGCGTAGTTCCACCACTGGCCTTTGTTCCAACCATCTGCCTATCAAACTGCCTATCAAACACCCTCCTTGCCTGTGTCCAACTATTCCCTGCCGAGCTTTGTCCGGCCACTGTCCTCTCTTCCAGCTCACAGACCCCCCCCCCCCCAACTCATTACCTATTTGTGTTCTCCAGCGATGCAGCCCGACGCACTGAGATACTCCAGCACTTTGTGTCATTTTACATGAACTGGCATCTGCAGTTCCTTGGTACACAAAAAGCTGGAGAAACTCAGCGGGTGCAGCAGCATCTAAGGAGCGAAGGAGATAGGCGACGTTTCGGGTCGAGACCCTTCTTCAGACTGGGTCTCGACCCGGATCTGCAGTTCCTTGTTGTTGAAGGAGAGGGAGACACCAGGAGCTGGAATTGCAGATGCTGGAACCCTGAGCCAAAACACAAACTGCTGGAGGAACTCAGCATGTCAGGCAGCATCTGTGGAGGGAATGGACTGGTGACGTTTCAGATGCCTGTCCATCTGTCGTGGAGATCCATGTGAAGAGAGATTGTAAATGAGCTGGAAACGATGAATCAGGAGTGGGAGAGGCGGGCATGCAAATCTTGGAATAATGTGGCAAGGGAGAGATGAGAAGGTGCAGGAAATAATTGAGGCATGATCTGAAACTAGTGACCAAAAATGGTGGAGGAGCAACGAAGGTTATCAAAGAACACAGCAGGATGAAGACTAATGCAGGGCCCTAGTGAGACCACACCTGGAGTATTGTGTGCAGTTTGTCTCCTAATTTGAGGAAGGACATTCTTACTATCGAGGGAGTGCAGCGTAGGTTTACAAGGTTAATTCCCAGGATGGTGGGACTGTCATACGGTGAGAGAATGGAGCAGCTGGACTTATATTCACGGGAATTTAGAAGGATGAAAGGGGATCTTATTGAAAGATATAAGATTATTAAGGGTTTGGACACGCTAGTGGCAGGAAACATGTTTCCGATGTTGGGGGAGTCCAGAACTGTTGGGGGAGTCCAGCACAGTTTAAGAATAAGGGGTAAGCCATTTAGAACGGAGATGAGGAAACGTTTTTTCACACAGAGAGTTGTGAGTGTGGAATTCTCTGCCTCAGAGGGCGGTGGAGGTCGGTTCTCTGGATACTTTCAATAGAGAGCTAAATAGAGCTCTTAAAAATAGCAGAGTCAGGGGATATGGGGAGAAGGCAGGAACGGGGTACTGATTGTGGATGACTGTTGGACAAACATGAACAGACAGGGAACAGAGAGATACAGAGCAGGATTAGTTTAATGTGGCATCATAGTGCAGAAACAGTAAACTGAAGGGTCTGTTTCTACACTGTACTGCACTTTGTTTAATCGGAGTATCAAGAGAGCAAAAGAAAGGGGAACTCATTGCCATAGAAGGATGTGGAGGCCAAGTCAATGGATATTTTTATGGCGGTGTTGGACACATTCTTGATTAGTATGGGTGTGTCAGGGGTTATGGGGAGAAGGCAGGAGAACGGGGTTAGGAGGGAGGGATAGATCAGCCATAATTGAATGGCAGAGTAGACTTGATGGGCCGAATGGCCTAATTCTGCTCCTATCGCTTATGAAAGTCAGTTGAAGAGAAGTAATTTATAGCTCTCCAGAGATGCTGCCTCGCCCGCTGAGTTTCTCCAGCATTTTTGTCTACCCACAGTCAATGACCTGGTGATTCGAGCCTTTGGTTGTTATAAATTTGCAGACCAAATGAGTAGACAAACTTATAACAAAACTACAGGCGATCAGTCTGCGTCACCAAGATTGAAAATGCAGAAGAATCTTTGTCCACCCTGAAAGCAGTGAACATGGAACTTGACTCAATATATGACTCAACATTGCTTGTGGTAGCGAGGGCCAGCTAAATATACATGCAGGGGAGATGGGCAGTGATGAATGCTGGTGGTGTTAGCTGCAGGAGCATGGATAGGGGGCTTTAATAGAGTATGACCTTTGTTGGACAAGGTGGTTTGTTTCTCGGTTGCTAATTTTATGTAACACCCAAGTACAAGCTCATACATCTTATTCAAAGAGCCAAGCCCTCCCTGTTCCAAACAAGCTACCAAGCTTCACGCTCAGGGCAAGCAGAACTACTTCTAAATACTTAATGTTCATAAGTTATAGGAGCAGAATAAGGCCATTCAGCCGATCGTCTACTCCGAATGAAAGTAAGCATGCAGATACGGCAGGCAGTGAAGAAATGGAAATGGCATGTTGGCCTTTATAACAAGAGGAGTGGAGTATAGGAGCAAAGAGGTCCTTCTGCAGTTGTACAGGACCCTAGTGAGACCACACCTGGAGTATTGTGTGCAGTATTGGTCCCCTAATTTGAGGAAGGACATTCTTGCTATTGAGGGAAGGCAGCGTAGGTTTACAAGGTTAATTCCTGGGATGGCACGAGTGTCATATGCTGAGAGAATGGAGCGGCTGGGCTTGTACACTATGGACACGCCAGAGGCAGGAAACATGTTACTGATGTTGGGGGAGTCCAGAACCAGGGGCCACAGTTTATGAATAAGGGGTAAGACATTTAGAACGGAGATGAGGAAACACTTTTTCACCCAGAGAGTTGGGTGTCTGAGGAATTCTCTGCCTGGAGGCAGGTTCTCTGGATAGTTTCTAGAGAGAGCTAGATAGGGCTGTTAAAGATAGCGGAGTCAGGGGATATAGGAAGAAGGCAGGAACAGGGTACTGATTGTGGATGATCAGCCATGATCACATTGAATGGCGGTGCTGGCTCAAAGGGCCGAATGGCCTCCTCCTGCACCTATGGTCTATCGCCATTCAATCATGGCTGATCTATCTCTCCCTCTCAACCCCATTATCCTGTCTGAAGAAGGGTCTCGACCCGAAACGTCGCCTATCTCCTTCGCTCCTTAGATGCTGCTGCACCCGCTGAGTTTCTCCAGCTTTTTGTGTACCCTCGATTCTCCAGCATCTGCAGTTCCTTCTTTAAAACCATTCTCCTGCCTTCTCCCCGCAACCCCTGACACCCGTACTAATAGTTTTCAAGTTACGAACAGAATCATGTTTTGAGCTGATGTGGTCACAAGTGATACGGGACGGATTGAAGGAGCATCTTGTTGGCGACACGCATGGCCACCAGGGGGCCGATAGTAAGAGAATAAGCACTGACAAACTATTTCCTTTGAGGCAAACAAATCAATGGGGATTTGTGGTCACCTTAATGAGGTATCGGGTAATGTCCCGGCCAGCGATGTCCAGTCTCCGTGTTAGATGCGGCAATGAAAAGCCTTCGTAAACAGGACAGATGTGGGTCACACCATCACCAGAGTCCACGACAACGCCCGTCAGTAAACCTGGGGGGAGAGAGCAAGAGAGATCCCACAATTAGTCACACATCTCACATTTGTAAATGAACACAAATACATTCTCCTGGAAGCACTGAAGTGTACTGGGGCATTTAACACAAGGCTTGATCAGACCATGGCAGAGTAGACTCAATGGGCCGAATGGCCTAATGCTACCCCTAAAACTTATGAACACACAGACTCCAGGTGTGAACCAGCAAAGTAAAGTTGAGTCACTCATCAGCCGTGGTCTCACAGCACAAGCTGGTGGAACACAGGAATACTTCCCTGTTGATTATCTCTTGTTTCAGAAGTCCACAACCGCAGCTAGCACAAGGCAACACGCTGCCGTGGATATACTGAGGAGGCTGGGCCTGTGCAGACTGGATTGAAATCCATACCCTTTGGGAAGATGCATTCCAGGGAGTCCCCAGCAATTGTCTCTTTGATCAGTTCAATGTCTTGTTGATACAGCTGCTATCTTTTTTTTAATTCAAAAGAAACTTTAGAGTAAAATAATAGATACAATACATTTGCAGGTACTGTGCAAAAATCCTTACCACATTCTGGGAGGCTAAACATACACCCATTGTGTCGTAATGTGGTGTTTGCACATGTTGCCACTCATGTGGCCCCCCTGAGGTGATCTCCCTTCCCTTGTGTGAGGGTGTCCCCACCACACTCTGCCCCCCCATGTCCAGCAGCAGAAGGACCCTAGACTGTGGCCCTCCCCCACCGAGCCTTGGCATTGGCTGCACCGAGCTTCAGTGCGTCTCTCAGCACGGACTCCTGCAGGCTGCAGCGGGCCAGTCGGCAACATTCCCCGACGGACATCTCGCTCTGCTATCGGAGAAGGCATTGTTCCTCAATCTCCAATAGATGCCAATAGCTAGACAATCCAAACACCATTGGCACATGGTCTACACAAACCACCTTCTATCCATGAAACTTTTGTACCTCCAACTGCACCACAATAGACAATAGGTGCAGGAGGAGGCCATTCGGCCCTTCGAGCCAGCACCGCCATTCAATGTGATCATGGCTGATCATTCACAATCAGTACCCCGTTCCTGCCTTCTCCCCATATCCCTTTGACTCTGCTACCTTTAAGAGCTCTATCTAACTCTCTCTTGAAAGCATCCAGAGAATTGGCCTCCACTGCCTTCGGAGGCAGAGAATTCCACAGATTCACAACTCTCTGGGTGAACACAAACTCAGTGAGTGCAGTCTGCAGAACACCAACATTCCCCACTGCACTCCAACCTGTCCAATGTCACCATCATCTATGACTCCAAACTACCTTGGCCATGCGTGGCCACTGGAAGCGTCAGCATCCAATCACCCATCAAGCTGCTGACCTCCTCACTACAGAGAAAACATCAAGCCAGTAATACCACCAGTCTGAAGAAGGGTCCCGACCACAAAACGTCACCCTTTCCTTCTCTCCAGAGGTGCTGCCTGTCCCATTGAGTTACTCTTGGAAATGGTAGACAAAATTGCTGGAGAAACTCAGCAGGTGCGGCAGCATCTATGGAGCAAAGGAAATAGGCAACAACAACAAAAAACTCCGGCCCCTTCAAACTTCTCGCTCAAATCCTTGGATGGGAATCAGGGAGGGCGAGGGAAGGTTGGAGGAAGGAGGTGGGGGTGCAAGTGGACAAAGGTGAGAGAATTTTCTCAAACTTCCGGAAGGGTTTCGGCCCGAAACGTTGCCCATTTCCTTCTGGGTTTCGGGCCAAAACGTTGCCTATTTCCTTTTCCCATAGATACTGCCGCACCAGCTCAGTTTCTCCAGCAATTTTGCCTATCTTCGATTCTCCACCATCTGCAGTTCCTTCTTGAACACAATCTTGGAAATGATCAGACTCACACATCCCAGACCGATTCCTGGGATGTCAGGACTGTCTTATGAAGAAAGACTGGTTAGACTCGGTTTATACTCTCTAGAATAGAGGAGATTGAGAGGGGATCTTATAGAAACTTACAAAATTCTTATGGGGTTGGACAGGCTAGATGCAGGAGGATTGTTCCCGATGTTGGGGAAGTCCAGGACAAGGGGTCACAGCTTAAGGATAAGGGGGAAATCCTTTAAGACCGAGATGAGAAACGCTTTTTTCACACAGAGAGTGCCGAGTCTCTGGAACTCTCTGCCGCAGAGGGTAGTTGAGGCCAGTTCATTGGCCATATTTAAGAGGGAGTTAGATGTGGCCCTTGTGGCCAAGGGGATCAGGGGGTATGGAGAGAAGGCAGGTACGGGATACTGAGTTGGATGATCAGCCATGATCATATTGATTGGCAGTGCAGGCTCAAAGGGCCGAATGGCCTACTCCTGCACCTAATTTCTATGTTTCTATGTTTCTATAGTGATTAGAATCCAGAGTCTTCTATTAGGAACTCTGTAGAGGAAACACAAGGTGCTTTCATCTCCACATGCACAGAGAGTGAGAGAGATCAAATAAGCCTGTGGGCAGAGCAATAGTGTGAGTGATACAAATCCACAGTTACTCCAGCATTTTCTGGCATCCCACCAGAACCCTCTTCTTACTGTTGGTCCATCAAGACTATTTCCTCTTTGGGAAGTTTGTCATCCTCCACTTCTGACTCGAGTGTTGATACATTTATTTTCTCAAAGCTGGGATCTCCTGGCAACATGCTCCTCCTCCACATCACCCTGCAACACATGTACAACCCCCACCCCAAACCCGTCAACCAGCCTTGTTGCTGCACCTCCTTCTGATCCAAAGGTCACAGCCACTGTTACATCTTGTCCGGCCACGGCAGAAGTAAAGAATCTTCTCCATATTTGTCTTCCTCAAATCTCATTTCACTTTTGTTCAAGTAGAAAATATCTCACCTGCTTTCTTCAGCTGTTTAACTAATTAACTGCCCCGCTTTGAGGGAATCAGAAACAGTGCAGTAAGCAGCCACTCGATGCTCTGAAAAATAGACAATAGGTGCAGGAGCAGGCCATTCGGCCACTCGAGCCAGCACCGGCATTCAGTGTGATCACGGCTGATCATGCACAATCAGTAGCCCGTTCCTGCCCTCTCCCCATATCCCCTGACTCCACTATCTTTAAGAGCCCTATCTAGTTCACTCTTGAAAGTATCCAGAGAACCAGTCTCCACCGCCCTCTGAGGCAGAGAATTCCACAGACTCACAACTCTCTGTGAGAAAAAGCGTTTCCTCGTCTCTGACCCCTTATTCTAAAACTGTGGCCCCTGCTTCTGGACTCCCCCAACATCGGGAACATGTTTCCTGCCTCTAGCGTGTCCAAACCCTTAATAATCGTATATGTTTCAATAAGATCCCTTTCATCCTTCTAAACACCAGAGTATACAAGCCCAGTCACTCCATTCTCTCAGCATATGACAGTCTCGCCATCTCTGGAATTAACCTCGTGAACCTACGCTGCACTCCCTCAATAGCAAGAATGTCCTTCCTCAAATTAGGGACCAAAACGGCACACGATACTCCAGATGTGGTCTCACTACAGCCCTGTACAACTGCAGAAGGAGCTCTTTGCTCCTATACTCGACTCCTCTGGTTATGAAGGCCAACATGCCATTGGCTTTCTTCACTGCCTGCTGTACTTGCATGCTTAGTTTCAAGGCGGTCAGGCTGTGCCAATTCCCCAGTGTCTGTTCCTCATCATTCCTCACCTTCCACAACTCAAACGCCCATCCAATCAGCAGCTTTTACAGCAGCGTTCTAGATGCGAACAACCAATCTTTCTGCTTGTGCATCTAGAGATTCCTAGCCACTAATTACTCCGTGACCGGTGAGTATTACCCAAGTCCCAGTGGAAGGCTGTTCTCTTCCATCAGATTCTCTCAGAATAGATAGCTCCATTAGAACATTAACCTCTATATTGCAGAATATAATTACCAGAATGTTATAATTGGGGGAGACTTTAACTGTGTCTTAGATCCTTATTTAGATAAATCCAGTCAAAAACA
This sequence comes from Okamejei kenojei, assembly GCA_035221665.1. Taxonomy (NCBI): domain Eukaryota; kingdom Metazoa; phylum Chordata; class Chondrichthyes; order Rajiformes; family Rajidae; genus Okamejei; species Okamejei kenojei. Next base: position 3,089,995 of record CM069138.1, read on the forward strand.
ACAAGGTAATACGAAATCTAAAACTAGTGAACTTTTAAACACATTTATAAAAAATACAAATATAACCAATGTTTGGAGGATTGCAAATCCGACAGGCAAGGAATATTCGTTTTATTCATTGGTACACAAGACTTACCCACGTATAGATTATTTCCTGGTAGACACAAAATTAATTCCGTATACTCTTAACCCAAAATACCACACAAATACGATTTCACATCATTCCCCCCTAACTTAAAAAAAAAAAAAATAGAAGGCATGTCTAAGAATACATCGTTCTGGAGATATAACCCCCAAATTTTAAAATACCCGCAAGGGAGTATATATCTAAGACAGCAAATGGATCTTTTTTTCGAAATAAATGATAAGCCTGACACACCACCTACATTATTATGGGAATCTTTCAAAGCTTTTATTAGAGATGTTAATCTCATACCAAGCCTTTCAGAATTAAAAAAATAAGAATGAACAACGGCAGCTATCAGTTTTGTTGACATGATTTCACTTTTATTCCAGTTTATTCTGTAACCTGAAAATGAACCGAAATCCTCAATTAAATTTAAAATATTGGGTATAGTGATATGAGGCTTTGTGATGTACAAAAGTACATCATCAGCGTATAATGATATTTTATTGTTTGAATATTTTGTCTTGTATCCGTGGATATTCGGATGAATTCTAATACTTTCCGCTAGTGGTTCAATTATGAGGGCAAATAACAATGGTGATAATGAACAACCTTGTCTATTACCCCTTGACAGTTGAAATTTTGTGGATAAAATATTATTAGTTAATATTCTGGCCGTTGGCTTATTATATATTAATTTAATCCATTGAATGAAATTCTCTCCCAGTTGAAATTTTTGCAATACCTTAACCGTATACTTCCATTCAACCTGATTGAATGCTTTCTCTTATTTCCTTATTTGAGATTTATGCTCCCAATTCCTCTTGTTTTTGCAATTCTAGTTTGGGAAGATTGCAATTATCCAGAAACTCAGTGATTGTGTTGGTGTCCGTTGTCGTTTTGGATGTATACAAATTCTCATAAAATTGCACAAATCTTTTATTAATTTCATTCGATAATGTTAATAATTCCCCTTTGTCTGATTTAATCTTTGAAATCGTGTGTTCCTTTTCTCGTTTTTTTAATTGGCGTGCGAGAAGTTTATGAGGCTTCTCCCCAAATTCAAACTGTTCCTGTCTTGTAATTTGGAATAATCTTATAACGTTCTCTGATAGTAATTTATTTAATTTGTATTTTAGTATTAATATTTTATTGTGTTTATCCATGGACGGGTCTTTAGAATTATCTATATCCAATTGTCTAATTTGTTCCTCTAGCTGCCGTTGTTCATTCTTATTTTTTTAATTCTGAAAGGCTTGGTATGAGATTAACATCTCTAATAAAAGCTTTGAAAGATTCCCATAATAATGTAGGTGGTGTGTCAGGCTTATCATTTATTTCGAAAAAAAGATCCATTTGCTGTCTTAGATATATACTCCCTTGCGGGTATTTTAAAATTTGGGGGTTTATTCTCCAGAATGAAATTAATAAAAGATTTGTGCAATTTTATGAGAATTTGTATACATCCAAAACGACAACGGACACCAACACAATCACTGAGTTTCTGGATAATTGCAATCTTCCCAAACTAGAATTGCAAAAACAAGAGGAATTGGGAGCACAAATCTCAAATAAGGAAATAGAAGAAACAATATTCTCATTAAAAAATGGAAAAACACCAGGTCCCGACGGATTTAGTAATGAATTCTATAAAAGTTTTTACGATATTTAGTCCTCGTCTACAGAAAATGTACACACACGCTTTCAGAGAACAAATATTACCTGATACACTAGCAGAATCTATGATTACATTAATACTTAAGAAAGATAAAGATGAGGAAGAACCTGGATCCTGTAGAGCTATCTCGTTGTTAAATACAGATCAAAAAATATTAGCAAAAATATTAGCAAGAAGATTAAGTAAGTACGCCATTAAACTAATACATCCGGATCAAACGGGGTTTATCCCTAAGAGACATTCATTTAATAATTTGAGACGTCTGCTTAATATAATGCACTCGCACCAAACTAAAGATCCAAATCTCGTAATTATTTCGCTGGATGCAGAGAAAGCATTCAATCAGGTTGAATGGAAGTATACGGTTAAGGTATTGCAAAAATTTCAACTGGGAGAGAATTTCATTCAATGGATTAAATTAATATATAATAAGCCAACGGCCAGAATATTAACTAATAATATTTTATCCACAAAATTTCAACTGTCAAGGGGTAATAGACAAGGTTGTTCATTATCACCATTGTTATTTGCCCTCATAATTGAACCACTAGCGGAAAGTATTAGAATTCATCCGAATATCCACGGATACAAGACAAAATATTCAAACAATAAAATATCATTATACGCTGATGATGTACTTTTGTACATCACAAAGCCTCATATCACTATACCCAATATTTTAAATTTAATTGAGGATTTCGGTTCATTTTCAGGTTACAGAATAAACTGGAATAAAAGTGAAATCATGTCAATAAAACTGAAAGATTCTATACATCTCGTACAATTTCCTTTTACAATAGCTGGGGAAAAATTTAAATACTTGGGCATTGAAATTACTAGAAGATATCAAGACATGTTTAAAGCAAACTGTAACCCTGTACTTAAGAAATTACATAATTTAATTAAATTCTGGAAAACGTTCCCGATGTCCTTAATAGGTCGAATAAACGCCATAAAAATGATTTTTCTACCACAAATTCTATACTTGTTCCAATCAATCCCACTATATCTACCCAAAACGTTTTTTTTTTAAATTGGACTCAGATATTACAAATTTTATTTGGGATTATAAGACCCATAGAATACAAAGACCACACCTGAATAAACCCAAAGTAGTAGGGGGATTAGCACTGCCTAATTTTATGTATTATTATTGGTCGGTAAATATTAGAAATATGATTCAATTGTTGGATAATGCTCTTCATCAACCGGAATGGATCATTATGGAAAAAGAGGACTGCTCCCCCTTTAATATTGGTGCGATCCTTCTTTCACCAATGACGGTGAATAATACAAACTACAACAACAAAAACCCAATTATACATAGTACAATCAGAATTTGGAAACAAATAAAATACAATTTAAAATTAAGAAACTTATCTCTCCTATCTCCTATTGCTAAAAACCCTCTGTTTAAACCCTCGATTATAGACAAAGCATTCATACAATGGGAAAGAGCAGGGATTAAAACTTTGGGAGATTTGTATGAAACGGGAAAACTATTATCATTTAAACAATTACAACTAAAATACAATCTGGGTAACAATCAGTATTTTAAATATTTCCAAATATGTGATTATTTGAAAAAACATGCACATGAATTTCACACAATGCCTTTGGACTTACTAGATGAAGTAATGAATACAAAGGCGGAATCACCAAATTTAATTTCACATATATATAATATTATACTAAATGCACTAATACCAACAACGGAAGGTATTAGAGGTGAGTGGGAAAACGAACTAAGCATAAAAATTTCCAATGAAAGGTGGAAAGAATACTTATTAAATGTGCACAAATGCTCAATTAACGTAAGACACACTTTAATACAATTTAAAATTATACATAGATTATACTACACAAAAACTAAATTAAATAAATTTTTCCCTAACATTTCACCGATTTGTGATAAATGCCACTGTCAAGAAGCTATAATAGTGCACTCATTCATCTTTTGTACAAAAATTCAAAGGTTTTGGATTGAAATCTTTGAAATTTTCACAAAAGTGTTTAAAATAAAAATGACACCAAAGCCAGAATGGATTATTTTCAGAATGACAGAAGGTAGTCCAGAATTAAATGCGTATCAAAATAATTTATTTGATTACGGCTTAATAATAGGAAAAAAACTAATCTTAAGATTCTGGAAAAAAGCTCCCATACCAACATTAAATATGTGGATTTCAACTATGTTTGAAACACTACATCTGGAAGATATGAGGCTCCGCCTGGAAGGAAAATCAGAACGCTTCTTTCAGACGTGGTCTGCATTTATAGAATTGCTACAAAGATAGGGTGCAGGAGCACCTCGGGCCTTGGTAGGGGGGATGAAAAACTATGGAGTTGGTGGATTCCTTTTGCGTGATATATACAACAGAGTAACTGGTTTTTTTATTTCTCTTTCTTTTCCTTTTCCTTTTTTTTAGGGTCTCTCTCTTAACCCCCTTTCTCTAATTCTTTGACCAAGGGTTTCTTCTCCCTTTTGGCACGCTCTTTCACTATCACAACTCTTTTCACCTATTTCACTCTCTTTCTTTCTATTCTTTTTCTTTAAAAGCCATAAAATTATGGGGTACAATGATTGTAACAAGATATATGTGAAGTACATTGATGTATTTACCTCTAATACATAAAATATTAAAAAATAAAAAATAAATAAATAAGAACATTAATCTCTGTTCCAGGCAAAGCAGTTTTAACTCTTTAGATTCTGGAGTAGCTCCTGAGGATTGGAGGATAGCTAATGTAACCCCACTTTTTAAAAAGGGAGAGAGAAAACGGGGAATCACAGATCAGTTAGTCTAACATCGGTAGTGGGGAAAATGCTAGAGTCAGTTATTAAAGATGGGATGGCAGCACATTTGGAAAGTGGTGAAATCATTGGACAAAGTCAGCATGGATTTATGAAAGCTAAATCATGTCTGACGAATCTTATAGAATTATTCGAGGATGTAACTAGTAGAGTGGATAAGGGTGAACCAGTGGAGGTGTTATATCTGGACTTTCAGAAGGCTTTCGACATAAGAGATTAGCATACAAACTTAAAGCACACGGTATTGTGGGTTCAGTACTGATGTGGATAGAGAACTGGCTGGCAGACAGGAAGCAAAGAGTAGGAGTAAACGGGTCCTTGTCAGAATGGCAGGCAGTGACTAGTGGGGTACCGCAAGGCTCAGTGCTGGGACCCCAGCTATTTATAATATATATTAATGATCTGGATGAGGGAATTGAATGCAGCATTTCCAAGTTTGCGGATCACACAAAGATGGGGGGCAGTGTTAGCGGTGAGGAGGATGCTAGGAGGCTGCAAGGTGACTTGGATAGGTTGGGTGAGTGGGCAAATGCATGGCAGATGCAGTATAATGTGGGGTTATCCACTTTGGTGGCAAAAACAGGAAAGTAGACTATTATCTGAATGGTGGCCGATTAGGAAAAGGGGAGATGCAACGAGACCTGGGTGTCATGGTACACCAGTCATTGAAAGTAGGCATGCAGGTGCAGCAGGCAGTGAAGAAAGCGAATGGTATGTTGGCATTCAGAGCAAAAGGATTTGAGTACAAGAGCAGGGAGGATCTACTGCAGTTGTACAGGATCTTGGTGAGGCCACACCTGAAGTATTGCATACAGTTTTGGTCTCCTAATCTAAGGAAAGACATTCTTGCCATAGAGGGAGTGCAGAGAAGGTTCACCATACTGATTCCTGGGATGGCAGGACTTCCATATGAAGAAATGATAGACTTGGCTTGTACTCGCTGAAATTTAGAAGACTTGAGGGGGGATCTCATAGAGACTTTAAAAATTCTTAAGGGGTTGGACAGGCTAGATGCAGGAAGATTATTCCCGATGTTGGGGAAGTCCAGAACAAGGGGTCACAGTTTAAGGATAAGGGGGAAGTCTTTTAGGACCGAGATGAGAAAATCATTTTTCACACAGAGAGTGATGAATCTGTGGAATTCTCTGCCACAGAAGGTAGTTGAGGCCAGTTCATTGGCTATATTTAAGAGGGAGTTAGATGTGGCCCTTGTGGCTAAAGGGATCAGGGGCTACGGAGAGAAGGCAGGTACAGGATACCGAGTTGGATGATCAGCCATGATCATATTGAAAGGCAGTGCAGGCTCGAAGGGCCGAATGGCCTACTCCTGCACCTATTTTCTATGTTTCTATATAACTTTGGTAGACAAAAATGCTGGAGAAACTCAGCGGGTGCAGCAGCATCTTAGATGCTGCTGCACCCGCTGAGTTTCTCCAGCACTTTTGTCTACCTTAGATTTTCCAGCATCTACAGTTCCTTCTTAAGCAGTTTTAACTTTGCCAAGTTCAAACCTGCCCCAGAACTAGACCTTATTCTAAAATTGTTCCATCTTTATTAAATGGTGCAACTTTTACCAGCAAAACGCGACAGACCCCCCCCCCCCCACTATCCCATACACAGGCCTTGAGATAACCATTCTATGGTTTGTGACTCTACATTCTGGATGATATGCAGGATGATATGCTAATGAAGTTCTTCTTTGCAAAGTTTTAAATTGACACATCTAATTTAATTTTAACATTTCAGCTACGGAGGTATGCATACGTACCTTGAGCATACAACGTCAGCACAGCCTGGATGGCAATGTACACACCGTTAAACTGGTAGGTCTCGAACATCACCTGAAACAAAGAAAAGAGTCTGTACATTTGCCCAGTTGGCTGCCACATGTCAAACACAACCTTGATTATTGGTTATTGGCTGCAACCTTCCCTCCATTGATGAACTGTACACTGCAAGGGCCAGGAAGCGAGCGGGCAAGATCATCTCTGCCCCTCTCACCCTGGCCACAAACTCTTTGAATCATTTCCCTCTGGAAGGCGACTCCGGACTGTCAAAGCTGCCACAGCCAGACATAAAAACAGTACTTTTTCCCCACGAGTAGCAGCTCTACTCAATAACCAAAAATCTGTAGCCTCCTTTAGCTCTGGTATTTTATTTAATTCACATGTTTAATCGATAATGTTTTATTATTAATGTTTAATGTTTTATGTGTCATTCATAACTGTCACTGTGCGTCATGTTGTCACTTGCGGGCGGAGCACCACGGCAAATTCCTTGTATGTGAATACTTGGCCAATAAACGTATTCATTCATTCGTTCATTGATTAACATCTACTTGTTTATACCCATGTATAATTAGCTCCTTTCACTCTTTGCTCAGTTTTCAATGTCCACAAATTAAATGAGCAATAGGGGATTGCTTTCAGAGCACATTGGATAATTGCATCACCAAATCAACAGCCACTACCACAGCGACAGGATTAAAGTGAATAATTGAACAATACATCTACGAAAGAATTGCATGGAAACAGGCTCTTCAGCCCACCAAGTCCACGCCAACCATTGACCATCTGTTTACCAGTTTACAGGGGGAAACAAGCCAAACTTGCCCACACCGGCCAACAATGCCCCAGCGACACTAGTCCCACCTGCCTGCACTTGGTCCTCCAAACATGTCCTATCCATGTACCTGTTTAACTGTTTCTTAAATGTTAGGATAGTCCCAGCCTCAACTACGTCCTCTGGCAGCTTGCTCCATACACCCACCACCCTTTGCATGGAAAAGTTAACCCCATGATTCCTATTAAATCTTTACCCTTCACCTTGAACCTATGTCCCCTGGTCCTCGATTCCCCCACTCTGGGCAAGAGACTGTGCTTCTACCCTCGTGACATTTAGGAATGGTTATAACCACAGGGTTAGCAAGGGTTATGGGGAGAAGGCAGGAGAATTGGGTTGAGAGGAAAAGATGATTGAATAGACTAGATGGGCCAAATGGCCTAATTCTGATCATATCACTTATGAACAGCAAGAACAGCAGGCGGTAATCAGAGAGATCCTACACTAGTAGGTCCTTTGCTGTCCGGGTTAAATTAAAAATATTTTTTTTTTATTTTTTTTTTTTATTTTTTTATTATAGAAACAATATATACAGAGTACACTCTTATGCGGCATTAAAAATTATATAATATACAAAATTATATAATATTGATTATCAATTGATACTGTTTGTGTTATTTGTAATGTTATCCATTATACATTTCCTGGTTATTTATTTTGTATGATTGGGAGTGTATGTAGTATATTCCTAAAATAAGCAATATACTCACACTTCTCATACCACACATATTTCTTCTAATTACCAAATACAAATCCCCCCTAATATAACTACATAATACCCAATCTTAACCAAACTTCTATGATATTCATGATATTTTCATAATATTAAGAGTGTTTGTATTATTATTAACTTTATATTTCAAAATTATTATATAGTTGAAAATGCACAATTTTATATAATTACAAATTTAAGACATCTATAATATTTTCATACAACTAATAATATGTATATTCATACTAATATTAAGAATATATATAATATGTTTCTATACTTTTTTTCCCTACTTAAAGATAGAAAGATAGAGATAGAAAGTAGAAGATAGAAAAGAAAATGTGAAAAGTTTGGTGGAGATTAAAATATTACTCAATAATCCGTTCTTGGAGATACATTCATGATTTATTATATGTATTTCTTCATCCATTCAGATATTCAGGCCTCAGTCAAGTCCCCGCGCCGAACCATTATGACCCTGTAAATATTTAATGTATGGAGACCAAATCCCTTTGAAGAGATCTAACCTATCCATAAGGACAAGTCTCAATCTCTCCAAGTGAAGTGTCTCCGACATTTCTGTATTCCACATTTTAATTGTTGGGGATGCAGGGCCTTTCCAAAATTTTAGTATTAATTTTTTCCCAATTATTAGAGAATAGTCGATAAAAGTTCTTTGATTCCTTGTAATTATTTGTTCCGTTTCAGGTATTCCAAGTATTATTAACTTTGGATCAGGAATCATAGTAATATTAACAACATTCGAGATTATCTTAAATATTTCGTTCCAATATTCTACAATCTTCGTACAATTAGTGAATGAATGTGACAAATTTGCTTCTAAGATTTGACATTTATCACATATAGGCGATAATTTTGGAAATATATTATGTAATTTAGATTTAGAGTAATGTAATCTATGTAAAATTTTAAACTGTATAAGAGCATGTTTAGCATTTAACGAGCAGTAATGTATGTGTTGTAAGCTTTCTTCCCATATTTCTGGGCTTATTATTTGACCTAATTCATTTTCCCAAAGCTGTCTGTGTGTTTCCGATGATGGAATATCACTTTCCAACAAAATATTGTAAATATATGATATCATTTTTTCTGTATTTGGATGTTTATTCAAGCATTCATCTAAAATTTCACTCTTTCTATTTCTGAATTCTTGTGTATTTGCAGAGATATAGTTTCTGATTTGTAAATATCTAAAATATTCATTATTATGAAGAATAACCCCATCTAAAGAATTAAAATGTACAGAGTCCTTCAGATGCCTTGGCTTATCTCAACCAATAAATATTTATTCCCCACAAAGTTGAGTAGGCTAGGCTGCGGAGAGCTCAAACATTATCTGCTCAGCATGTGACTGAAGTCCTGACATCCCAGTTGTAAAAAGACCAATGACAGGCCACAGAGAGGGGGAGAGGGGGAAGAGTGCAGAAAGTTGTTGGTGAAGAATTAGAATTTTCCCTGGGGCACCCATAAAATGATCCAGCTTTACTTTAATTTATTATATTTGCCCTTCACCCCGTCTCCAGGTATTCAGGCAGTTACAGGGCAATAGACAATAGGTGCAGGAGTAGGCCATTCGGCCCTTCGAGCCAGCACCGCCATTCAATGTGATCATGGCTGATCATCCCCAATCAGTACCCCGTTCCTGCCTTCTCCCCATATCCCCTGACTCCGCTAGCAGTGGGGAAACTGCTGCTCAGGCAGCACTGTTCTGATCAAGGAGGGATGGTGTGATGTTGCAGCAGCAGTGTTGCTGCCTTACAGTGCCAGAGACCCCGTTTACATCCTATCTGTATGGAGTTTGTACGTTCTCCCCATGACCTGCGTGGGTTTTCTCCGGGTACTCCGGTTTCCTCTCACTCCACAGACGTGCAGGTTTGTAGGTTAATTGGCTTTGGTAAAATTGTAAATTGTCCCTCGTGTGTGGAATAGTGCTGATGTACGGGGTGATCGATGATCGCATAGACTCGGTGGGTCGATGGGCCTGTTTCCACGCTGTATCTCTAAAGTCTAGAGTTATGAAAATCTGTAAGGACTCTGACTCAAGTTGAAGTTTGTCATCAGTCAGGAAAAACGTTAACAGCTGATGATACACAAATAAATGAATACTGCTTGCGGCAGGCTTTATACCAGCAGGACTGCAAGGGCCTCAGCACCAGGAAATGAGTCATTAACTCTGGTGAGATCAGCAAATGACTATATTTAGTCATCTTACATCTGCAGGGTGTGCTGCGCCAGTGCTGTGTGTCCTCCTCCTTCACATCAGAATTACCACGAAATGCAAAAGTTTCATCTTCCCCAACGTACAGAGGACAACCCAAACCTTGGCAGCAACGAGCAAGCACTTCCAGGTCGGCACGGTGGGGCAGCGGTAGAGTCGGCGCCTCACAGCGCCGGAGACACGGGTTCCATCCCGACTATGGGCGCTGTCTGTACGCAGTTTGTACGTTCCCCCCGTGACCTGTGTGGGTTTTCTCTGAGATCTTTGGCTTGCTCCCACACTCCAAAGACGTACAGGTTTGTAGGTTAATTGGCTTGGTAAATGTAAAAATTGCCCCTAGTATGTGTAGGATAGTGTTAATGTGCGGGGATCACTGGTTGGCGCGGACCCGGTGGGCTGAAGGGCCTGTCTTCGCTCTATCTCTAAACTAGACTACCGACCACCGTCTCACCAAACCCCAAAGTGACAGGATGCAACCAAAATATTGTACTATCTAGATTTTAGGCCCATTGAGGCCATGCCGAACAACAATGCCTGTTATCTCGTCCGATCCCCACACACGAGGGGCAATTAACTCACAAACCCGCACATCTCTGGCAAGTGTGGTCGCAGGGAGAACATGCCGAGGTCAAGGTGGAATGCAGGTCTCTGAGGTTGAGGCAGCAGCTCTATCTACCAGCCGCACCACTCACACGTATTAGACAGTGGAAGATACTACAATGCCAGCATACAAGTTCCAAGTAATGACCCAAAAGATGCAGCAGTTATTTTCACACGCACCATTACCATTGGGAAGCAGGATTATTGAAACTATAGAAGTGGTATCACGTATTCTGTAAAACAACATTAGGATGCATTTTGTTTACATCTTTTTAGCTCTGTGTGTGTGTGTGTGTGTGTGTGTGTGTGTGTGTGTGTGTGTGTGTGTGTGTGTGTGTGTGTGTGTGTGTGTGCGCGAGTGTGTGTGCGAGTGTGTGTGCGTGTGCGAGTGCATGTGTGTATGTACCACACATCATCTATTTGCACACATTTATCACATGTTTATTAAAAAATTCAAGCAGAGCCAATCACTCAAATGACATTAATTAAACCATTATTAAACCATAGTTAGCATATTAATAAACTGATCCTAAATAATAAACTAAAAACACTAGGCCATACGGCCCATCACATCTACTCCGCCATTCAATCATGGCTGATCTATCTCTCCCTCCTAACCCCATTCTCCTGCCTTCTCCCCACAACCTCTGGCATTTTGAAAATTGCAGCACTGCTCCCCCACCCCACATCATCTTATCTCACTTCTCTCTGAAAACGTTTCTCTTGACCAGAAACCATGTCGACCCACGCAGGACATAATTTAGTTTAGTTTATTATCACGTGCACCGAGGTACAGTGAAAAGCTTTTTGTCGCGTGCTAACCAGTCACCAGGAAGACAATACACGATTACAATCAACAGTGTATCGATACACGATAAGGGAATAACGTTCAGTGCAAGGTGAAGCCCGCAAAGTTTGATCAAGGTTTTTACAAAGATTTTTTTACAAAATTCCACCCCTCCCCTCCCCCCCTCACGCACTCCTTATCCAAGACATGTTTCTTTGAGACTTACATGAAGGAAGAGCATTCCAGGCTGCTGAATCTGCTGAACAGCAGCAAAAATGACATCTTGCACTAAACGTTGTGTCCTTTATCTGTTGTCTGTGGACAGCTTGATTGTTTCCGTGTAGTCTTTTCTTTGACAGAATAGCTTTTCACTGTACCTAGAATGACTTGGACTCCAGGCCACTGGATCCTGACCCAGATCTGTCAAGGACCGTGGGGTGGTTGTCTGTGCACCAGTCTCCCCACGTTACACAAAGTCACGCACAGGCGTCCTCCAGCCCTGGAGACACACATGCTCAGCCATGACCCAAGGGGGCCTAAGAAAGAAGATTCTGTTCCTTGGTACACGTGACAATAATAACCTAAAATGAACAAAACTAGTCCGTGGCAGATTTGGGTCAGAGGAACTATAACAGCTTCTTACAGCAGCAGTTGGGTCTATATCTCACATTTCCCTTTCCCCCCCGACTCTCAGTCCGAAGAAAGGTTTTCGATCCGAGAGATGACTAATTCCTTTGCTGCTGACCCGCTGAGCTACTCCGGATTTTAGTGTCTATTTTCGGGTTATATAGACAATAGGTGCAGGAGTAGGCCATTCGGCCCTTCGAGCTAGCACCGCCATTCAATGTGATCATGGCTGATCATCCCCAATCAGTACCCCGTTCCCTGCCTTCTCCCCATATCCCCTGACTCCGCTATCTTTAAGAGCAGAGAATTCCACAGACTCACAACTCTGTGTGTGAAAAAGTGTTTCCTAGTCTCCGTTCTAAATGGCTTACCAGTTAGGGGGAAAATCCCCGAGATTTGGTCAAACATTCTCACCTCTATTATCTTTTCTCTGTTCTTTGTGGGGTTCATTGGTGGCTCCGTCAGAAGGATCTTGCAATTCCTGGATTCCACATTCAGCTTCTCTGGGCCAAAGGTGTAATCCCACAGGTGCTTCATGTCGTCCCAGTTGCGCACGATGCCGTTCTCCATCGGGTAATTCACCTCCAGCATTGACCGCAGTTCACTCGCTTCATCACCCACCATCAGGTCCTGTGAAAGGAAGCAAGAGAACAGCCAACGGGCTGCTGTCATATTGTTCAGTCAGCTCCATTAATGCCGTCATAAAAACTACCAGCTATTCCAAAGATTAAAGATATCCGTTTTACTCTAAGAACCCCAACACTATGCAAGCCACGAGCTCAGTAAACATCATAAACCGTTTACAAATAAAGCCAAAAATGTCACATTTAAGAAGTGTAGATATGAGGTAGCAGCCTGAAAGTTCTATGGTTTAAACAGTAGATTATCTTTTAAAAGGCAAATGATTTTTACGTGATAAATGGTTAATATTCAGACAGGAGCAAATACATTATGGGCATACACAGGTGTTCAAAATGAATAGTGGTGGTAATGGCGTCAACATAGGAGGAGCTGGATCAAGCTTGAACTCACAAATATACTAACGGGGAGGGTAAAGAACCTAAGACAGATGGGGGCAAGAACCAGGTCAGCTGGGGAAATTGGACTGTGAAAGGAAGGGGTGAGTGAAGGGACTGTTTCAGCTTTGAGTATTGAAGTATTTGAGCAGTAAGTACTTGTTGGGAAGCAGACAGGAATTAAGGGAGGAGGAGGCATGGTTGAGAGAGAACCTGGTCAAGGGGAAGAGTAACTTAGGTTTAGCTTCACTAGAGTGGGGAAGTTGAGCAGGACAGACTTGGAGCCTGATGTCGTCCAGATAACTTTAGCAATAGATAAAGGGATGTGCATGCCGGAGATGCTCACAACTGTATCCTTAGACAGGAAACTTTAGACATTTACTTCAGGTGCTCTGGACCCCTAACATATAGGAAAAGACATACAGATTTGTAGGTTAGACACAAAGAGCTGGAGTAACTCAGCGGGTCAAGGTGCTGCCTGACCTGCTGAAGTACTCCTGTTCTTTGTGTTGGTATAAACCAGCATCTGCAGTTCCTTCCTACATAAATGTGTAAGTTAATTGTGGAATTCTTTGCCACAGAAGGCAGTGGAGGCCAATTCACTGAATATTTTCAAGAGAGATTTAGCTCTTAGGGCTAACGGAATCAAGGGATATGGGGAGAAAGCCGGAATGGGGTACTGATTCTGGATGATCAGCCGTGATCATATTAAATGGCAGTGCTGGCATGAAGGGCCGAATGACCCTCTCCCTGCACATATTTTCAATGTTTCTATAGACAATAGGTGCAGGAGTAGGCCATTCGGCCCTACGACCATTCAATGTGATCATGGCTGATCATCCTCAATCAGTACCCCATTCCTGCCTTCTCCCCATATCCCCTGACTCCGCTATCTTTAAGAGCTCTATCTAGCTTCTACACGGGGCATTAGCCACAAGGAGAGGCTGGACACTTGGATTGTTCTCTCTGGAACTCGGAAGGATAGAGAGAGACCCTGAGAGAAGTATATCAAATTGTGAGAGGCACAGATTGGGTAGAGTCAGAACCCTTTTCGTCAAGATGGCAATATCAAATACTAGAGGATATAGCTTTCTGGTGAGAGGGGCCAAGTTTAAATGAGCACCGGGCAGGTTATTTAATATACAGAGAGCGGAGGGTACCCGGAACTCTGCGGGGCGTGGTGGTGGTGGTGGCAGCAAATACAATAGTGGTATTTAAGGGACTTTTGGATAGACACATGGAGATGTAGGGGATGGAGGGATATGGATTACGTGCAGGCAGGCAGACAGGTGTTTGTCTGAACATCATATTTGGCACAGACATTGTGGGCTAAAGGGTCTGTTCCTGTGTTCTATGGTTCTATGAAACTAAATGTGTAATTCCAGGCCATAGACTAAGATTAGGGAATTTAAAAGGTTCTGGAACTAAAGGAATCAAAGAGCAGATATTAGGGAACAGTCGAGCAAGCTTCAGAAACTCTGCATGAAATGGAGGCTGTCGTTGGTCTTGCACAACTACATGCAAGACTTTGGGCAACAAACGTTGGGCAACATCTCCAAGTTTGCGGATGACACAAAGCTGGGTGGCAGTGCGAGCTGCGAGGAGGAAGCTATGAGAATGCAGGGTGACTTGGACAGGTTGGGCGATTGGGCAGATGCAGTAATAATATGGATAAACGTGAGGTTATCCACTTTGGTGGCAAGAACAGGAAGGCAGATTATCTGAATGGTGTCAGATTAGGAGAAGGGGAGGTGCAACGGGACCCGAGTGTGCTTGTTCATCAGTCACTGAAAGTAAGCATACAGGTACAGCAGGCAGTGAAGAAAGCAAATGGCATGTTGGTCTTCATTGTGAGAGGATTTAAGTTTAGGTGCAAAGTTTCAAGGTCAGTTTATTATCACATGTACCAATTAAGATTGACATCGTCATACCAATAAAAAGCAGCAAGACACCCAAATAATCTTTTAACGTGTACATCCACCACAGTGACTCCCCCACATTCCTCACTGTGCTGGAAGGCAAAAAAAGTTCCATCTTCTACCCTCCTTTGTTCTCCCACGGTCATGGCACTTGAACATTCAGTTGTCGGGACGATCTTGGGTCCCGCAACCGGCGGTCATGCCCTCCACATCGGGGCGATCAAGCTCCCGCATCAGGGGGATCACAGCTTGCAGCGCCGGGCGATCGGACCCCGGGACGGGGCTGGCCGAACCTCCTGCGACTTGGAGCTTCCCGACATCAGTCTCTGATGTCGCGAGACTGCGAGCTCCTCGATGGTGAAATCTGCAGCCGCGGTTGGAGCATCGATCCCAGGCAAGGGATCGCAGGCTCCGATGGCAAGTCCACGCCACCGCGGCGGGGCTCAAAGTCAGTCTCGAGCAAAGCCTCCAGCTCTCCATGTTAGGCCGCAGAGTGACTGGCGATACGATCCGAAACCCCCCCCCCAAAAAAATGCATCTCCTGCAAGGTGAGAGATTGAAAAAAAAGTTTCCCCCGACCCAACCCTCACATAAAACAAACCAGAGAACATTAACACATACTTTTAAAACACACACACACACACAAAAAAGCAAAAAGACAGACAGACTGTAGGCAAGGATGCCTTTGTTCAGGGCCCTGGTGAGGCCGCACCTAGAGTAATGTGTGCAATTTTAGTCTCCTAATGTGAGGAAGGACATTATCATTATTGAGGGAGTGCAGCATAGGTTCACCAGGTTAATTCCCAGGATGGCGGGACTGACATATGATGAAAGAATGGGTCGAATGGGCTTACATTCACTGGAATTTAGAAAATGAGAGGGGATCTTATAGAAACATATAAAATTCTTAAAGGATTGGACAGGCTAGATAGAGGCAGGAAAAATGTTCTCGATGTTGGGGAGTCCAGAACCAGGGGTCACAGTTTAAGAATAAGTGGTAGACCATTTAGGACTGAGATGAGGAAAAACTTTTTCACCCAGAGAGTTGTGAATCTGTGGAATTCTCTGCCACAGAAGGCAGTGGAGGCCAATTCACTGGATGTTTTCAAGAGGAAGTTAGCTCTTGGGGCTAAAAGAATCCAGGGATATGGGGAAAAGGCAGGAACGGGGTACTGATTTTAGATGATCAGCCAAGATCATATTGAATAGCAGTGCTGGCTCGAAGGGCCAAATGGTCTACTCCTGCACCTATTGTCTATGTTTCTAACAAGAGGAAGATGGCCCAGGTGGTCTGGTCCATCGTGTGAAACTGGAGAGGAGTTGCAGCTGTCAATGCTAGCAATATTTACAGAGGAGCAGACGCTGAGTGGAGACAGGGAAATCCAGGTAAGAGTGGGTTACATTAGCATCATAATACCCTGGATCAAAGCCAAAATATCTCTGGACTAAAATACACTCCAACACTTGCTCTAGATTCTACAAGCTCAAACTATCTAGCCATCCAAGACAGGAGCGGATACTTCTCGTTATAAGATTCATTTCAACAATCTTTCAGCCAGGGACCATATCACAAGATGAAGTAAAAAAGCAGTTCAATGCAATTCATTGAAATAACGCAGATTCTGCACTCATCATACCAGCACAAAGAGAAATTATTTGACAGTAAAACGGATGGGTAAATTACAAACCCATATTGTCGTTGCAGGCTAATAGTGCCAAGATAAATACAGTGCCCTCAATAATGTTTGGGACAAAGACCCAGCATTTATTTATTTGCCTCTGTACTGCACAATTTGAGATTTGTAATAGGAAAAAAATCACTTGTGGTTAAAGTGCACATTGTTTAGTTGAGTTTAGTGATACAGCGCGGAAACAGGCCCTTTTGGCCCACCGGGTCCACGCCGACCAGCGATCCCTTCACATTAACACTATCCTATACCCACTAGGGACTATTTTTACACCTACCAAGCCAATTAACCTTGTACGTCTTTGGAGTGTAGGAGGAAACCGAAAATCTCGGAAAAAACCCACGCAAGTCACGGGGAGAACATACAAACAGCACCCGTAGTCAGGATCGAACCCTGGTCACCGGTGCTGCATTCTCTGTAAGGCAGGGATCTACCGCTGCACCACCGTGCGGCCCAAATAAAATTGCATTATAGGGGAATAGGGGAATTTCATTATAGGGGAATTTTATACATTTTGGTTTCACCATGTAGAAATTACAGCTGTGTTTATACATAGTCCCCCCATTTCAGGGTACCATAATGTTTTGGACACATGGCTTCACTGGCATTTGTAATTGCTCAGGTGTGTTTAATTGCCTCCTTAATGCAGGTATAAGAGAGCTCTCGGCGCCTAGTCTTTCCTCCAGTCTTTCCAACACCTTTAGAAACTTTTATTGCTGTTTATCAACATGAGGACCAAAGTTGTGCCAATGAAAGTCAAAGAAGCCATTATGAGACTGAGAAACAAGAATAAAACTGTTAGATACATCAGCCAAACCTTAGGCTTCCCAAAATCAACTGTTTGGAACATTATTAAGAAGAAATAGAGCACTGGTGAGCTTATTAATTGCAAAGGGACTGGCAGGCCAAGGAAGACCTCCACAGCTAATGACAAAATAATTCTCTCTATAATAAAGAAAAATCCCCAAACACCCGTCAGACAGATCAGAAACTCTTCACGAGTCAGGTGTGGATTAGTCAATGACCACTGTCTGCAGAAGACTTCATGAACAGAAATACAGAGGCTACACTGCAAGATGCAAACCACTGGTTAGCCGCAAAAATAGGATGGCCAGGTTACAGTTTGCCAAGAAGTACTTAAAAGAGCAACCACAGTTCTGGAAAAAGGTCTTGCGGACAGATGAGACAAAGATTAACATATCAGAGTGATGGCAAGAGCAAAGTATGGAGGAGAAAAGGAACTGCCCAAGTTCCAAAGCATACCACCTCATCTGTGAAACACGATGGTGGGGGTGTTATGGCCTGGGCATGTATGGCTGCTGAAGGTACTGGCTCACTTATCTTCATTGATGATGGTAGCAGCATAAGGAATTCTAAAGTGTATAGACACATCCTATCTGCTCAAGTTCAAACTAATTTCTCAAAACTCATTGGCCGGCAGCTCATTCTACAAGAAGACAATGATCCCAAGCATACTGCTAAAGCAATGAAGACATTTTTCAAAGCAAAAAAATGGTCAATTCTTGAGTGGCCAAGTCAATCACCCGATCTGAACCCAATTGAGCATGGCTTTTATATGCTGAAGAGAAAACTGAAGGGAACTAGCCCCCAAAACAGTCATAAGCTAAAGATGGCTTCAATACAGTCCTGGCAGAGCATCACCAGAGAAGACACCCAGCAACTGGTGATGTCCATGAATCGCAGACTTCAAGCAGTCATTGCAGGCAATGGATATGCAACAAAATACTAAACATGACTACTTTCATTTACATGACATTGCTGTGTCCCAAACATTATGGAGCCCTGAAATGGGGGGACTATGTATAAACACGGCTGTAATTTCTACATGGTGAAACCAAAAATGTATAAAAATGGCCTTTATTAAAATCTGACAATGTGCACTTTAACCACATGTGATTTGTTTTCTATTACAAATCTCAAATTGTGGAGTAAAGAGGCAAATAAATAAATGCTGGGTCTTTGACCGAAACATTATGGAGGGCGCTGTAATTCTAAGATCCTCATTAAGAATTCAAGTTGACCATAACCCAGCATCTCCACGGCAATGGGACGTATTGCTTGCAGCTTCCTCCAGATTGATGCACCCTTGCCTGATGTGGAGCTTCATAACCAAGAGCTCCCATTTAAAACAAATGGGTCGTTATAACATAATTGGCCTCATTCAGTGGACTGTTACAAGCTGTTATTTTCCAATTTCGGGTTTGCAGCACTGGTATTGAGGCAGAAGGGAATTGGGGCAATATTCTACATCGAAAGCATTAAGGGCCGGTCCCACTTACGCGATTTTTTCGCCGACTTGCCGGCACCCATCATAATCTCAGTAGGTCACCGAACATTTTCAACATGTTGAAAATCCAGCGGCGACCAGAAAAAGGTACGACTCTTTGGGTGACTACTCACGACCATACAGGCTTCACCCCGCTGTCGTTATGAGTAGTCGCCCAAAGAGCCGTACCTTTTTCTGGTCGCCGCTGGATTTTAAAACATAAGATTATTAAGGGATTGGACACGCTAGAGGCAGGTAACATGCTCCCGATGTTGGGGGAGTCCAGAACTAGGGGCCACAGTTTAAGAATAAGGGGTAAGCCATTTAGAACTGAGATGAGGAAAAACTTTTTCACACAGAGAGTTGTGAATTTGTGGAATTCACTGCCTCTGAAGGCAGCGGAGGCCGATTCACTGGATACATTCAAGAGAGGGTTAGATACTCTTAGGGATAGCAGAATTGAGGGGTATGAGGAGAAGGCAGGAACGGGGGTACTGAATGTGGATGATCCACCATGATCACATTGAATGGAGTTGCTGGCTCGAAGGGCCGAATGGCCTACTCCTGCACCTATTGTCTATGTATCTATGCAAAACATTATCTGCTTGAGAACAAAGCACAGTCCAGGAAGCATCAATTAATGAAGCAATCTCACACTCTCCATGCTCACACACTTCACTAGATAGCGATGTTGAAATGTTGACGAGCATGCGCAGAAATTTATCTCACAGTCAAAAACACAAACCGTAACTAACTTTTAAAAAGATTGACCAAGCTAATTCTGTGACTCTCTACAATGTTGTTCATTTTAAAATGTAGACGCACGTACAGTTTTGGGCGAGTTGTACATTAAATTCTGGCAATGTGTGTGTGATAGAACAGTTCAAGCAAGAGCATTAAGATACGAGGTTGATGCAAGATAGGATGTACATTGTGTGCAGCATAGGGTTCAGACTGAATACACACGCAGGCTTCTAGCTCATGCTCATTTAGCTAGCAATGCATCAAGTCACCCGCCTGAGCTGCCGCACTACAATGCCACCGAGGAAATGTTAGACGTCGGCTCGACTGACAAAATGGGGTTAATTTGGAGCCTCAAACCAAAAGCATTGGTAGTACCAGTTCAAATACATGCTTCAAAGCAAAACAAAGTAGTGGACAATTCATGCCGCAACATGAAACACTAAACCTAAAAGGACATTCACAAATTAAAGACAGCAAGATTTTTTGTTAAAGGATTTCCATTATTAAAAGTTTAAGAAAGAACTGCAGATGCTGGAAACATGGAAGGTAGACAAAAATGCTGGAGAAACTCAGCGGGTGAGGCAGCATCTATGGAGCGAAGGAATAGGTGAGATTTCGGGTCAAGACCACAAAATGCAGGATAAACTCACCCGAAACGTCACCTATTCCTTCACTCATAGATGCTGCCTCACCCACTGAGTTTCTCCAGCATTTTTGTCTACCTTCCATTTTATTTTTATTTTTTAAAAAGGATTTCCCTAACCACAATGTCAAAATTCTGGGGTTTAATGTCTCTTAGCAAGACAAATACTCACATATATTTTACAAAACATTAGATTATAATTCAACAGACCATTATCCTCTAGGGTTTCAGCCAAACATGATCATAATGTGAATAACTAATATCCTTATCTTCCCTGTTTAGATGTACACTGTGGATACAGGCTCTACAGTATCTGCTGGAGACAGTATACGGGCCCCACTGTATATGCCCGGCTGGAATCATGCAAGGTTTTACTCGCACCAGCCGAGTGTCGACCACTAATGTATAAATGCTGTCGCTTAACCTTTAAACTTGCAAAACTTCACCTCATTTGCAATTCCTTGATTGACTGGAGAATGGAGCAGCTGGGATTGTATACTCTGGAGTTTAGAAGGATGAGAGGTGATCTTATTGAAACATATAAGATTATTAAGGGTTTGGACACGCTAGAGGCAAGAAACATGTTCCCGATGTTGGGGGAGGTCAGAACCAGGGGCCACAGTTTAAGAATAAGGGGTAAGCCATTTAGAACAGAGACAAGGAAACATTTTTTCTCACAGAGAGTTGTGAGGCTGTGGAATTCTCTGCCTCAGGGGCTGGTTCTCTGGATACTTTCAAGAAAAGCTAGATAGGGCTCTTAAAGATAGCAGAGTTGGGGGATATGGGGAGAAGGCAGGAACGGGGTACTGATTGGGTATGATCAGCCATGATCACATTGAATGGCGGTGCTGGCTCAAAGGGCCGAATGGTCTACTGCACCTATTGTCTATTGACTGCCATGCAAGTTTTTTAAAACGATCCTTGAATTTGATTTAGAGCTTTGATTATGCTGTCGAGTTTGATACAACTAGTTTCAATCTCTCGAATGACAATTGTCAGGAGAATGGGGTTGAGAAGGAAAAATAGTTCAGCCACGTTCGAATGTCAGAGCAGATTCTATGGGTCGAATGGCCTAATTCTGCTCCTATGTCTTATGGTCTAAACTCCACATCCCTGCTGAATATCTCTACAGCATTCCAAGGCTGAGCGATAAACATGGCCTCTCCTAGTCAGCATGAACAAGGGTATGCATCAACAATTGGAGAGCACACCTTTATTGTTCTTGCCAGCTTCTTACCTTCTCCACATACCAGGGCTCGCACATGGCTGTGGCTCTATAAGGTGCTGGTCAGGTCTTATTTGGAATACTGTGAGCAATTTTGGGTCCATATTCTGAGGACGGATGTGCTGGCTCTGGAGAGGGTCCAGAGATGGTTTACAAAAATGATCCCAGGAATGAGTGGGTTAACCTATGATGAGCATTTGACGACACTGGGCCTGTACTTGCTGGAGTTTACAAGAATGAGGGGGGACCTCATTGAAATGTACAGAATAGTGAAAGGCTTGGATAGACTGGATGTGGAGCAGATGTTTCCACTAGTGGGAGAGTCTAGAACTAGAGGTCATAGCCTCAGAAGTAAAGGACAGTCCTTTAGGAAGGAGGAGGAATTTCTTTAGTCAGAGGATGGTGAATCTGTGGAATTCTTTGCCACAGAAGGCTGTGGAGGCCGTTAATGGACATTTTTAAAGCAGAGATAGATAAATTCTTGATTAGGGATTATGGGGAGAAGGCAGGAGAATGGGGTTAGGAGGGAGAGATAGATCAGCCATGATTGAATGGCAGAGAAGACTTAATGGGCCAAATGGCCTAATTCTGCTCCTGTCCCTTCTGACTGCTTTCTATCACTACTCCTCATACACCACTCGTCAACATTCTGCCAGAGGAATGTCTGTCTAAAGCACACTTAGAGCAGGCGAAAGGGAACAAAGATCAATGAAATGCTGTCTATTTTTTTTAAGAGAAATTATTGCAAAATGTTAACTGAAAAGGAAATCTCCAAGCAAACTCTGGACAAATTGATTGCAATACCAAATTAAAATGAAATGAACACACCACACTTCAACTTACTTACCATTTTTTTGTTATTCTACTTCAACAGGTGAAAAGAGAGAGAGAGAAGGTAAAACAGAAAGGTCAGAAAAGATCAGAGTGAAAACATCACTCCCAGAGCTCAGATCCAAAGTGATTTCCAACATAAAAAAATAAAAAGATGAGAATCCTTCCTATTAATTGTGTAAAAGTGCTTTATGCATAGCTATAAACAGCAGCTCATTTACAAGATTTGTAACTAAACAATTTATTCAGAAATGTTACTCGATGCATGTTAACAACAGATTTGTAATATAATAATAAATTAAGCAGCAAATTTTAATGGTATAAAATGTAGGAAATGTTAAGGAAAAAGATGATGAGTGGGACAAATTTATTTTTAAACAGCGAGTGGTAGATGCCTGGAACTCAATGCGAGGGGTGGTGGTGCAGGCAAACATGATAGTGGCATTTAAGAGGCACATAGAAGTGCAGGGAATGGAGGGATGTGGATCACGTGCAGGCAGAGGACATTACGTTAATTTGGCATCATGTGCAGCACAAATATCGTGGGAAGAAGGGTCTGTTCCTGCGACTTCCACGTCAATGTTGCACTGAGTAATGCATATGAGGAGTTTCTCCAATTCTCTCAACTCAGTGAGTTTAGAAACATAGAATAGGTGGAGTAGGCCATTCGGCCTTTCGTGCCAGCACCGCCAATTAATATGATCATGGCTGATCATCTAAAATCAGTAACCCGTGCCTGCTTTCTCCCCATATTCCTTTAGCGCTGAGAGCTAAATCTAACTCTCTCTTGAAAACTTATACTGGGCTGTACACAACAGTTCTTGCCAACCCATCACACCGTACTGACTTATTTTGCTTAACTACTCAAAACTTTCAAATGGGGAATTCATATTTGCAGGCAAGAAAAGTGTGTGGCTCCAAAAAACTTTCAAGATTGCTCTTCAAACAAATGCAGATTAAAAACATTAATTGCTGTTCAATTAAAATGTTTCAATTCATAAGCTGCAGCAGCAAAATTAGACCATCGAGTCTACTCCGC
Source organism: Okamejei kenojei (assembly GCA_035221665.1). Lineage (NCBI taxonomy): Eukaryota > Metazoa > Chordata > Chondrichthyes > Rajiformes > Rajidae > Okamejei > Okamejei kenojei. The sequence goes on from CM069138.1 coordinate 3,113,594, forward strand.
CGTTCAATCATGGCTGATCTATCTTTCCAACTCAACTCCATTCTCCTACCTTCTCCTCATAAACCTTGACACCCTTACCAATCAAGAACTTATCAATCTCCACAATAAAAACATCCATCAACTTGGCCCTCACAGCCTCCTCTGGCAATGAATTCCACAGATTCACAACCTTGGATGGCTGATGCAAAGGTATTTTAACGCACCTCTGTCTTTACATTTGCAGCTTGCTTTGTACTACCATTTCGAAGGCTAGCTCACACCAATTAATTTATTACAACGTTCCTACGACTCATCTCATCGTTCCACCATTATTTTCTACCCATGAGTAGGCTACAACCATTTTGCTATCTCTCTCTCTCTCAAAATCATATAAAAACAGCCATCTTCCTCTTGCACGTCTCACTACCAGCCTGGGAAATGCAACAAAAAATGTCATTTTGATTAGCTGTTGCTAAAAAAGGACAATTTTTAGGCAAGTGAAAAAGAGAACTCTGAAAATAGCCGAAGCTGTAACATTGAAAGTCAACTTTTGATTTGACTTGGTAAAACTTCAGATAGCCCTTGCTTTCTCTCACCATCCTTTTTCCCTTCCTCCCACCAGTCTTACTGTCTCCGACTACATTCTATCTTTGTCCCACCCCCTCCCCTGACATCAGTCTGAAGAAGGGTCTCGACTCGAAACGCCACCCATTCCTTCTCTCCAGAGATGCTGCCTGTCCCGCTGAGTTACTCCAGCATTTTGTGCCTCCCTTTTGATTTGACTTCCTACTATCCAATTAAGATTAGTCCTATTAACTGCTGCAGATTTCCCAGATTACATTTGCAAGGAGCAAGTCATAATCTGGCATCAGCAAATTTAATATTTAGAATTGGCTTCAGTTCAAATACCTGGTGAAATGCAGTTTCATCACTAAACCAATCTTAAGTCAGTCCCTTTTGCAAAGGAGCTTGCAAAATATAATTTTCAAAAATGTTTAAGAAACAATTGGACAGGTACATGGATAGGACAGGTTTAGATGGATATGGGCCAAATGCAGGCAGGTGGGACTAGCATAGGTGGGACATGTTGGACTGAAGAGCCTGTTTCCATGCAGAGGCCCTAAGTGCCTCTGATAAAAGTTTTGAAAACTCAACTTTGATTTCATCCACTAATACTTGTAACACAACTTTCCTTCCTCCATTACCAACAAACAAAGATAAAACGATAGCATGACTAATGCTAGGTCGACAAAAATGCTGGAGAAACTCAGCAGGTGAGCAGCATCTCTGGAGCGAAGGAATAGGTGATGTTTCGGGTCAAGACCCTTCTTCAGACTGGAGCATATGTCAATTATGCTCTGTGACTGGAGCATAAGCTACGGGCTGATGTTATAATGATGTCATACTCAAAAATTCTAATGAATTCCCTAACAAACCAATGAGATAGAGAGAGCAAATCAGTTGTAGAAAAATAACAAGGGAATAGGGAGCAGAAATGGGGGGAAGTGTTAAAAATATTAAACCTCTTCCAAAACAAAAAATAAAACTACACCGTACTACCGGTCACTTTTTTTTCCAATACTCAAAATTTTAAATTAATAGTTATGTCACTTGTGTAGGTTATTGCATGATAGTTTTTAAACCTGTGAGAGTTGGACTTAAACTAAGGCACAATTTAATATTTAAAATCTATTGTTTTATATATTAAAAAAACTGTACAGATCACCAAGCTTTAATTACTAAACATTTTCAGTGAGGAGCTGCTGTTGTAAACTACTTTTTACTATGAAATGAAGAAAAGATAAGTTTTCATATACAAACAGAAATTTAAGCATGCCAGAAAGAAAAATAAAACGCATTTACCATGGATAAGAATAAAACGGTTAAGAAACATGTAAAGATATTAAAGGAGCAAAGCAAGATGATCTGTAAAACAGTACCTTGATCTCAATGTTGCCAACTTTGGCAGAGGAACGGATGATGGGCCTGCCCACCAGTGCTGGGAAGATGTGCTCTGGGAAGTTGGAGCCTGCATAGCCACACTTGACAAACTGTGCACGTGGGAAACAAGAAAATATACTTAGTACCATCTCGTTAATTTACCATGTAAGTAAACTTTCAAACAGAATCAAAAAAGTTATAGCAATCTGATAAATTGTGCATCTGTCTGCCTTTGAAATAAAGTATGTGCAAGATATAACTAAAGATGCTGCTTTTCACCGAAGAGAGGCACAGATTGCTGGAGTAACTTAGTGCGTTAGGCAGCATCTCTGGAGAAAATTAATAGGTGACGTTTTAGGTTGAGACCCTCAGGTTTTCGAAGGGTCTCGACACAAAACGTCACCTATTCCTTCTCTCCAGAGATGCTGCTTGACCTGTTGAGTTACTCCAGCATCTTGTGTCTAACTTGGAGGGAGAGAGGGAGAGAGTTTTTCCAGCATCTGCTGTTCTTTCTTAAACATAATTATCATAAAATATCACTGACAGTGTAATTTACTCATGAATAACCCCAAAATTACATCCAGTGGGCAACACTGACTTGCAATGAAATATGTGTTAGGAGTAAACCTGTTGTAGTTGAAACTTAGCCTCACTTGCAAAATGAGCACAAGATTCAAATTCACTATGTCTCTGCACAAGCACGCATGCACATTGAATTGTAAACACGACAAATATTGATCGTTAGGGTCATAGTGTGATACAGTGTGGAAACAGGCCCTTCGGCCCAACTTGCCCATAGCGGCCAACACGTCCCAGCTACACTAGTCCCACCTGCCTGTGCTTGGTCCATATCCCTGCAAACCTCTCCTATCCATGTGCCTGTCTGTTTATTAACCATTGGGATAGCCCCAGCCTCAACTACCTCCTCTGGCAGCTTGTTCCATACACCCACCACCCTTTGTGTGAAAAAGTTACCCTGCAGATTCCTATTAAATCTTTTCCCCTTCATCTTGAACTTATGTCCTCTGGTCCTCTATTCCCCTACCCTGGGCAAGAGACTGTGCATCTACCCGATCTATTCCTCTCGTGATTTTGTACACCTCTATCAGATCTCCCCTCATCCTCCTGCATTCCTAGGAATAAAGACCCAGCCTACTCAACTTCTCCCTATAGCTCCCTCTAGTCCTGGCAACATCCTCATAAATCTTCTCTGAACCCTTTCAAGCTTGACAATATCTTTCCTATAACATGGTGCCCTGAACTGAACACGATATGGTGTTCAAGTTAAATATCAGACTTTTTCCAGCTTGCATCAGCTTGGGAAGGCAGGGCAAATACCACTGTGCAATTTTAATCAGGATGTGTCTGCACCGACAAATCTTTTTTAGTAATGTGCTTGTGTTCTGGCACGCACTAACAAATCTTTTCAACTCGTAATGGGTGCGATCCTGGCAGGGAAATGCGAGCAAGTACAAGATCCCCTCAAGCGTGCATGGACAGGAAAGTCAAAGCAAACCATCTCACTTCATACTCTCATGTTAACGTTCAGTGGGCTGTCCACCATGATATCTGTGTCAGAGGCCAAGATCAGACTGGTGACATCCTGATCTATAGTTTAGTACAACACCAGGTGATGTACTCAGCAATTTGCGGAGCTTCCCCCTCCCCCCTCCCTCCCCACAGTCCCTCCTAGCAAGTAGATACATAACATTTTCAGGCAACACCTACGCCCTTATCTGCACATTCCTTAGATCATGTTGATATCAACTCACCTACGTGGTATCAACTCACAACCACCTAGACAAATAGCACACTCCTTTCCTGTCAGTTGTGTTTGCAGAACATTTTCCTCAATTGTGTTTATTAAAGTAAGTGGAAGTTTTGAAAAACACAAGGAAGCTGTGATACAAACCGATCTGTCCTCTTCATGAACCAAATGCATAGCTCACAGATCCATATCTGTTAGTAATAAGTAATGACTACATTCCCTTTCAAACAGCATTGTTACAATTACTGGGTCCTGAAGGTAATTTTGCAAAATAAGCCAAATTATATTGGATATACATTTAACAGGCCATTCCACCCAACCAACACTCACTGCTTTCTCAGCTCCTTTAGAGCCTCTTCTAGTCTCTCCATGCCTGATGCTCTCTCATCTTAACGTATTTATACTTTGCACTTTAACCACTTCCTGCAGCAGCCAGTTCCACATTCTCAGCACTCTGAATAAATACGTATATTCCACAAACACGTGTCATTTCCTGGTGGCTATCTTGCAATAATGGCCCCCAAAGTATGTTGCAGGGTTGAGGGGCAGGATGACCTATCCCAGTTATTCCGTGTTATGCACCAGTATAAGCACAGAGCCTGCATGCACTATAACCAAAACACTTTCATTCTAAAACACTAACAACATCCTCAACTTTGCTCAAGTTCATTTTTTTCCTGATAGGAATCAGTGGGCATTCTGATTTCTCTCTCAAATCATCTCTGGCCAGACTCCACTGTCATTTACTAGAATGGCAAATAGAACTTGTGAATGACAAACTACAAGCAGATCAAAGCCGTCTATAGGTTCAGCCTACTTTCAATTCTAACCCACTTCAAGTAAAGGGAAGTATATTTTGCCATTATAACTTGGGGTGCAACTTTTAGCAATTGGTGTATGGGTACTCCAAGATCCACAATCTCTTTGTTCTATCCCACCAAGACATTCACATTCCAACTAATGTGACCCTGCTGTTCTTTCATCCAAAGTAGTCAGACCAGAGTGGAAGGTAGACAAAAATGCTGGAGAAATTCAGCGGGTGAGGCAGCATCTATGGAGCGAAGGAATATGTGACGTTTCGGGTCAAGACCCTTCTTCAAATCCGAAGCGTCACCTATTCCTTTGCTCTATAGATGCTGCCTCACCCGCTGAGTTTCTCCAGCATTTTTGTCTACCTTCGATTTTTCCAGCATCTGCAGTTCTTTCTTAAACAGACCAGAGTGGAAACTCACTGCAATTCAAAGCATCTCGACATTGCAGATCAAATATTTTTAAGGAAATGGATTCTGAAGGCATCAATCCATGCGATAGATCACACATTTGCTGAAATGTTTTCACTACTAGGCTTGTATCTTGAAAATGTTAACGTCTTACCCACAAACTACAAAAATGTTTAACATACAGACCATTGCTGACCATCACATGCTACACGACTAACGGCAAAGATTCAACCACATTTCTTTCTACAGAATGACATTGCAGATATTTAACCAAGCATTTTAAAACACCATTCCATATGACCCACTAAGCAACTCAGATTTTTTTTTTTCAAGTGACGCTGTGAGAAGCTGGAGATATTAAATAAATGTCTATTGCCAATTTTGATTGGGGATCATCTACCTTGAGCAATAACACTACTTCTGTCTCTACAGATGCTGCCAGAACTTTTGATTATACAACAGTATTTTGCATTGGAAAGAATTGCAGATGCTGGTTTAAATCGAAGGTAGACACAAAATGCTGGAGTAACTCAGCGGGACAGGCAGCATCTCTGGAGAGAAGGAATGGATGACGTTTCAGGTCGAAACCCTTCTCAGTCTGAAGAAGGATCTCGGCCCGAAACGTTACCCATTCCTTCTCTCCAGAGATGCTGCTGGTCCTGCTGAGTTACTCCAGCATTTTGTGACTACCCACAGTATTTTGCAGACAGGGCAACTGTAGATGCTGGAAGCTTGTGCAAAAGAAAGTGCTGGAGGAACTCAGTGAATCAGCCAGCATCTGTGGAGGGAATGGATCAGTGATGTTTCAGGTCGGGATCCTTCTTCAGTGATCGTAAATGGGGGGGGGGGGGGGGAGAGAGAAAGCTGGAAAAAATAGGTGAGGACAGCTAAGTCTCTAAGGGGTGATGGTTGGGATGTGTTAGTCCATTCCCTCCACAGATATTGCCTGACCCACTGAGTTCCTCCAGCATTCTGTGCTGTACTAGGATCAGTAATCTTCCTTTGTAGCAGGTCAGAGAAGGAAACAGGAGAATTAAAATACTGGCGTTTTGGGGGATAAACTACGATGGACATCTTTCAGATCATTACATTTGTTTCTCAGAGCAGGAAGTCGGAACATTGTCTGCTCGGAAGCTGCAGAAAATGTGGAACTGGCGACCACAGAGAACGGCTGAAGTGAGAAGAGGAAGCAGTGTGTGGAGGGGTGATTGATTTAGTGCTAAACACGAATGACATGCCAGCCTGACCTGTGCTACAAACCAGGTGGCTGAGGTATCCCAGGCAGATTATGCTTGCAATCCCCATTGGGGGGGAGGGGGGGGAAAGAGAGAGAAACAGTGGCAGAACTTGGGGTAGGGCAGACTAGGAACCAGAGTTGGGGTCACAGAAAGGGTCAAGGGCAGTGTAAGGGTCAATGAGTTAAGAGGCAGTGGGGGTAAAGTGACAAGTGACTGGGGAGGACGGGGAGAAGGCTGGAGGGTATCTGGGATTCAGTGCAGAGGAGCAGGAGGGGAAAGGAGTGAAGGACAGAGGAGTGGGAAGAAGCCATGACTATAGGACCAGGGATCGGGGTGGGGCACTGAGGGCAGGAATAAAAGAACATGTGTTTGGGCTACGGATCAGGGAGTCGACTGGAGTCCGGGGGGGGGGGGGGGAGGAGAGGAGAAAGGAAGATGGGGTCCAGGGGCAAAGCACAAGGATGGCAAGGGAGGGGGGGGTGAAGGCAGCAGCAAGAGGAAATGATCAGGGGGGGCACTATGGTACCAGAACTCAAAGACCATGGGTCAGAGGGTCAAAGAACCGCAAGGGGGGGAGATAGGGATCATAAGGTCACAAGTGATAGGAGAAGAATTAGGCCATTCAGTCCATCGAGTCTACTCCACCATTCAATGAAGGCTGATCTATCTCTCCCTCCTAACCACAATTTCCTGCCTTCTCCCCATAACCCCTGACACCCGCACTAATCAAATGATCATATGGGTAGGGGCCCTGGGGCAGAGGGAGTAGAGAAGGCGGGTAGAAACCGGGGGGGGGGAGAGAGGAGGATTAAGCGGTCCCGGGGGAACCCAGGGTACAGAAGGATGGTATCAAGGGGGCAGCACACACAGGCCTCACCCACCCACCCATCCGTTTTCCCCTCCCTCCTCCTCGACTCAGCCCGGCTGTTTGCCTACCCTCTACCCCTCTCTCCCTTCCCCCATCTCCCCATCCCCGCGCCCCCACCGGACTGGGCCTGGCGGGCACCCACCGACCCTGGTGCGGTTGTCACACCCCAACCACCTTCCTGCCCCCGCTCCCTCCTCTCCCGTAATCCCTTCCCCCCTTCTCCTCCTCTCCCTTCCCCCACTCTTCCACCCACTCCCCACTCCCCATCCTTCCTCCCCCACGGCTGGGCCGGGCCGGGCCGGGCCGCGCCGACCCCGGCTGGGCACGTCCCGCGCTGCCGCACACAACCGCCAGCTCGCTGCCCCCATGTCGCGGCCCCCCACCCCAGCGGCCGGTACGTACCCCGGTGCCGTTGTCGCACACCACCACCTTCCTGCCCTGGCTGTCCATGGCGCCGCGGCCGCCGCCCTTCCCTTCCCTCGCCTTCTCTCCCGCCGCCCTCCCGCCCACACCCGCCGGAAACGCGCGCCCGTTGGCCGCCCCCTCGCACGTGGAGCGGGGCTTCCGGCCGGGCCGTCCAATGGGGCGGCGGGGGCGGCCTCCCCTCGGCACGTGACGCGGGCGGCCGAGCGGCTTGGAGGGCGGGGGTAGCAGGGTCGCCATGGCAACCCCGGACATGGCATGGTGGCCGTCCCCACCTGCACAGGCGCTGTCCGGCCCGCTGGGCCCCAACCGCCAACCTCCATCCTCCACGCCTCCAACCGCCAACCGCCAACCTCCACGCCTCCAACCGCCAACCGCCAACCTCCACGCCTCCAACCGCCAACCGCCAACCTCCACGCCTCCAACCTCCAACCGCCAACCTCCACGCCTCCAACCGCCAACCGCCCTCCAACCGCCAACCACCAACCTCCACGCCGCCAACCGCCAACCGCCAACCTCCACGCCTCCAACCTCCAACCGCCAACCGCCAACCTCCACGCCTCCAACCGCCAACCGCCAACCTCCACGCCTCCAACCGCCAACCGCCAACCGCCACGCCTCCAACCGCCAACCGCCAACCTCCCTCCAACCTCCAACCGCCAACCTCCACGCCTCCAACCGCCAACCGCCAACCTCCCTCCAACCTCCAACCGCCAACCTCCAACCTCCACGCCTCCAACCTCCAACCGCCAACCTCCACTCCTCCAACCGTCAACCGCCAACCTCCACGCCTCCAACCTCCAACCGCCAACCGCCAACCTCCACGCCTCCAACCGCCCTCCAACCGCCAACCGCCGTCCAACCTCCACGCCTCCAACCGCCCTCCAACCTCCACGCCTCCAACCGCCCTCCAACCGCCAACCTCCAACCTCCACGCCTCCAACTGCCAACCGCCCTCCGCCCTCCAACCTCCAACCGCCAACCGCCCTCCAACCTCAAACCGCTAACCTCCAGCCTCCACGCCTCCAACCGCCCACCAACCTCCAACCGCCCTCCAGCCTCCACGCCTCCAACCGCCCTCCAACCGCCAACCGCCCTCCAGCCTCCATGCCAACCGAACCTCCAACCTCCAACCTCCACGCCTCCAACCGCCCTCCAACCTCCAACCTCCAACCTCCAACCGCCCTCCAACCTCCAACCTCCAACCGCCCTCCAACCTCCACGCCTCCAACCTCCAACCTCCAACCCCCTCCACCTCCACGCCTCCAACCTCCAACCTCCAACCGCCCTCCAACTCCACGCCTCCAACCTCCAACCTCCAACCCGCCCTCCAGCCTCCAACCGCCCTCCAACCTCCAACCGCAACCTCCAACCTCCACCTCCAACCTCCAACCTCCACGCCTCCAACCGCCCTCCAACCTCCAACCGCCTCCAACCTCCAACCTCCACCGCCTCCAACCTCCCCTCCAACCGCCTCCAACCTCCAACCTCCAACCTCCAACCGCCCTCCAACCGCCAACCGCCCTCCAACCTCCAACCTCCAACCGCCTCCAACCTCCAACCTCCACGCCTCCAACCTCCAACCTCCAACCTCCAACCGCCTCCAACCTCCAACCTCCAACCTCCAACCGCCCTCCAACCTCCAACCGCCCTCCAACCTCCAACTCCAACCTCCAACCTCCAACCTCCAACCCAAACCTCCAACCTCCACGCCTCCAAACCTCCAACCTCCAACCGCCCTCCAACCTCCACGCCTCCAACCTCCAACCTCCAACCGCCCTCCAACCGCCAACCGCCCTCCAGCCTCCATGCCTCCAACCGCCAACCGCCCTCCAACCTCCAACCTCCAAGCCTCCACGCCTCCAACCGCCAACCGCCCTCCAACCTCCACGCCTCCAACCGCCAACCGCCCTCCAACCTCCAACCTCCAACCTCCACCTCCAACCGCCCTCCAACCTCCAACCGCCTCCAACCTCCAACCTCCAACCTCCACGCCTCCAACCTCCAACCTCCAACCGCCCTCCAACCTCCACGCCTCCAACCTCCAACCGCCCTCCAACCTCCAACCTCCAACCTCCACCGCCCTCCACCTCCAACGCCTCCAACCGCCACGCCTCCAACCTCCAACCGCCCTCCAGCCTCCACGCCTCCAACCGCCCTCCAACCGCCAACCGCCCTCCAGCCTCCATGCCTCCAACCGCCAACCGCCCTCCAACCTCCAACCTCCAACCTCCACGCCTCCAACCTCCAACCGCCCTCCAACCTCCACGCCTCCAACCGCCCTCCAACCTCCAACCTCCAACCTCCACGCCTCCAACCTCCAACCTCCAACCGCCCTCCAACCTCCACGCCTCCAACCTCCAACCGCCCTCCAACCTCCACGCCTCCAACCTCCAACCTCCAACCGCCCTCCAACCTCCACGCCTCCAACCTCCAACCTCCAACCGCCCTCCAACCTCCACGCCTCCAACCTCCAACCTCCAACCGCCCCCCTCCAGCCTCCAACCGCCCTCCAACCGCCCTCCAACCGCCAACCGCCCTCCAACCTCCAACCTCCAACCTCCACGCCTCCAACCGCCCTCCAACCTCCAACACGCCTCCAACCTCCACCGCTCCAACCTCCAACCTCCAACCGCCCTCCCCTCCAACCTCCACGCCTCCAACCTCCAACCGCCCTCCAACCTCCAACCCCCAACGCCTCCAACCTCCAACCTCCAACCGCCCCTCCAACCTCCACGCCTCCAACCAGCCCTCCAACCGCCCTCCACGCCTCCAACCGCCCTCCAACCTCCACCTCCAACCGCCCCAACCGCCCCTCCACCTCCACCTCCAACCTCCAACCTCCCCTCCACCGCCCTCCAACCTCCACCCGCCTCCAACCTCCACCGCCTCCAACCGCCCTCCAGCCTCCATGCCTCCAACCTCCAACCGCCTCCAACCTACCTCCCCTCCAACCTCCACGCCAACCGCCAACCTCCAACCTCCAACGCCCTCCAACCTCCAACCTCCAACCTCCAAACGCCCTCCAACCTCCAACCGCCCTCCAACCGCACGCCTCCAACCTCCAACCGCCTCCAACCTCCACGCCTCCAACCCTCCAACCTCCAACCTCCAACCTCCAACCGCCCTCCAACCTCCAACCGCCTCCAACCTCCACGCCTCCAACCTCTCCAACCTCCACGCCTCCAACCTCCAACCGCCTCTCCAACCTCCACGCCTCCAACCGCCCTCCAACCGCCCTCCAACCTCCAACCTCCAACCTCCAACCTCCAACCTCCAACCTCCACGCCTCCAACCGCCTCCAACCTCCAACCTCCACCCTCCAACCTCCACCTCCAACCTCTCCAACCTCCACCTCCACTCGCCCTCCAACCTCCAACTCCAACCTCCAACCGCCTCCAACCGCCCTCCAACCTGCCTCCAACCTCCAACCTCCACGCCCTCCAACCTCCAACCTCCAACCGCCCTCCAACCTCCACGCCTCCAACCTCCACGCCTCCAATCCAACCTCCACGCCTCCAACCGCCCGCCCCTGCCTCCAACCTCCAACCTCCAACCGCCCTCCAACCTCCAACCGCCCTCCAACTCCAACCTCCACGCCTCCAACCTCCACGCCTCCAACCTCCACCCTCCAACCTCCACGCCTCCAACCTCTCCAACCTCCAACCTCCACGCCTCCAACCTCCAACCTCCACGCCTCCAACCTCCAACCTCCAACCTCCCCTCCAACCTCCAACCGCCCTCCAAACCTCCAACCGCCCTCCAACCTCCACGCCCTCCAACCTCCAACCTCCACGCCTCCAACCGCCCTCCAACCTCCACGCCTCCAACCGCCCTCCAACCTCCAACCGCCCTCCAACCTCCAACGCCCTCCAACCTCCACCCTCCAACCGCCCTCCAAACCTCCACGCCTTCCACCCTCCAACCTCCAACCTCCAACCTCCAACCGCCCTCCAACCTCCAACGCCTCCAACCTCCAACCTCCACCTCCAACCGCCCTCCAACCTCCAACCTCCAACCTCCAACCTCCACGCCCTCCAACTCCAACGCCTCCAACCTCCACGCCTCCAACCTCCACCTGTCCTCCACGCCTCCAACCGCAACGCCTCCACCTCCAAACCTCCACGCCTCCAACCTCCACGCCTCCAACCTCCACCTCCACCGCCTCCAACCTCCACGCCTCCAACCTCCACCCTCCAACCTCCACGCCTCCAAACCTCCAACCTCCAACCTCCTCCAACCTCCACGCTCCAACCTCCACGCCTCCAACCTCCACCGCCTCCAACCTCCAACCTCCAACCTCCAACCGCCCTCCAACCTCCACGCCTCCAACCGCCCTCCAACCTCCACGCCTCCAACCTCCACGCCTCCAACCTCCACCTCCAACCTCCTCCAACCTCCACGCCTCCAACCTCCACCTCCAACGCCCTCCAACCTCCAACCTCCAACCTCCAACCTCCACGCCCTCCAACCTCCCCTCCAACCTCCACGCCTCCAACCTCCACCTCCACCCTCCAACCTCCAACGCCCTCCAACCTCCACGCCTCCAACCTCCACGCCTCCAACCTCCAACGCCCCTCCAACCTCCACGCCTCCACCACCTCAACCTCCAACCTCCACGCCTCCAACCTCCAACCCTCCAACCTCCACGCCTCCAACCTCCTCCCTCCAACCCTCCACCTCCAACCTCCAACCTCCAACCTCCAACCTCCAACCTCCACGCCTCCCTCCAACCTCAACCTCCACCACCTCCAACCTCCAACCTCCACGCCTGCCTCCAACCTCCACGCCTCCACGCCTCCAACCTCCACGCCTCCAACGCCTCCCTCCAACCTCCACGCCTCCAACCTCCAACGCCTCCAACGCCTCCAACGCCTCCAACCTCCACGCCTCCAAACGCCTCCAACCCCACCCTCCAACCTCCAAACCTCCACGCCTCCTCCCTCCAACCTCCACCTCCACGCCTCCAACCTCCACGCCTCAACCTCCACCTCCACCCTCCAACCTCCACGCCTCCAACCTCCACGCCCTCCAACCTCCACGCCTCCAACCTCCACCCTCCAACCGCCCTCCAACCTCCACGCCTCCAACCTCCTCCCTCCAACCTCTACGCCTCCAACCTCCACGCCTTCCTCCAACCTCCACGCCTCCAACCTCCACGCCTCCCTCCAACCTCCACGCCTCCAACCTCCACGCCTCCCTCCAACCTCCACGCCTCCCTCCAACCTCCACGCCTCCCTCTGACCTCCACGCCTCCAACATCCACGCCTCCCTCCAACCTCCACCCTCCAACCTCCACGCCTCCAACCTCCAACCGCCCTCCAACCTCCAACCTCCACGCCTCCAACAACCTCCAACGCCCTCCAACCTCCACGCTCCAACCTCCAACAACGCCTCCAACCTCCACGCCCTCCAACCTCCACGCCGCCAACCGCCCTCCAACCTCCAACCTCCAACCTCCACGCCTCCAACCTCCAACCTCCACGCCTCCAACCTCCCCCTCCAACCTCCAACCTCCACGCCTCCAACCTCCCGCCTCCAACCTCCACGCCCTCCAATTCCACGCCTCCAACTCCTCCAACCTCCCCTCCAACCTCCACGCCTTCCCTCCAACCTCCATGCCTCCAACCACCACGCCTTCAACCTCCACACCTCCAACCTCCACGCCTCCAACCACCTCCCTCCACACCTCCACGCCTCCAACCTCCCTCCAACCTCCACGCCTCCAACCTCCAACGCCGCCAACCCCTCCAACCTCCAACCTCCACGCCTCCAACCTCCAACCTCCAACTCCACGCCTCCAAACCGCCTCCAACACGTCCCTCCAACCTCCACGCCTCCAACCTCCACGCCTCCAACCTCCAAACCCTCCAACCTCCAACAGCCCTCCAAGCCTCCAACCTCCACGCCTCCAACCTCCCGCCTCCCTCCAACCTCCAACGCCCTCCAACCTCCACGCCTCCAACCTCCAACTCCCCTCCAACCTCCACGCCTCCAACCGCCCTCCAACCTCCAACCCTCGCCTCCAACCGCCCTCCAACCTTCCCGCGCCTCCAACCTCCACGCCTCCAACCTCCAACCTCCAACCTCCACGCCTCCAACCTCCAACCTCCACTCCACCGCCCTCCAACCTCCAACCTCCAACCCAACGCCTCCAACGCCTCCCTCCCTCCAACCTCCACGCCCTCCAACCTCCAACCGCCCTCCAACCTCCACGCCTCCAACCTCCACGCCTCCAACCTCCCTCCAACCTCCCAACCTCAACCTCCACGCCCTCCACCCCCAACCTCCACGCCTTCCTCCAACCTCCCCGCGCCTCCCTCCAACCTCCCACGCCTCCCTCACCCAACCTCCCTCCACGCCTCCACTCCACCTCCACATCCCCTCCAACCTCCACGCCTCCACCCTCCAACCTCCTCGCCTCCAACCTACCCACGCCTCCCAACCTCCACGCCTCCAACGCCCTCCAACCTCCCACCTCCACCGCCCTCCACGCCTCCACTCCCCTCCAACCAACCTCCAACCTCCACGCCTCCAACCTCCAACGCCTCCAACCTCCACGCCTCCAACCTCCCAACCAACCATCCCCTCCAACCTCCACGCCTCCAATCCTCCACCCTCCAACCTCCACGCCTCCAACCTCCTCGCCTCCATCCCTCCAACCTCCACGCCTCCCAACCTCCACCGCCTCCAACCTCCACGCCTCCAACCTCCACGCCTCCCAACCTCCCTCCCCTCACCTCCACGCCTCCACGCCTCCCTCCAACCTCCACCGCCTCCAACCTCCAACCTCCACGCCTCCCTCCCTCCAACCTCCACGCCTCCATCCCTCCACGCCTCTCCAACCTCCACCTCCACTCAACCTCCACGCCCTCCAACCTACGCCTCCAACCGCCTCCACCGCCTCCAAACCTCCACGCCTTCCTCCAAACCTCCCCCGCAACCTCCAACCTCCACGCCTCCGCCCTCCAACCTCCACGCCTCTTCAACCTCCACGCCTCCAACCTCCACGCCCTCCAACCACCTCGCCTCCAACCTCCACGCCTCCAACCTCCAACGCCTCCAACCTCCACGCCTTCAACCTCCACGCCTCAACCTCCACGCCTTCAACCTCCACGCCTCAACCTCCACGCCTCAACCTCCACCCCAACCTCCACGCCATTCACCTCCACAAACCTCCACGCCTTCCTTCAACCTCCACGCCATCAACCTCCACGCCTCCAACCTCCACGCCTCCCAACCTCCACGCCTCCACCTCCAAACTCAACCTCCACGCCTCAACCTCCACGCCATCAACCTCCACGCCTTCAACCTCCAACCTCCACGCCTCCATCAACCTCCACGCCTCTCCTCCAACCTCCACGCTCACGCCTTCAACCTACTCCACGCCATCAACCTCCACGCCACCTCCTCAACCTCCACGCCTCCACGCCTTCCTTCAACCTCCACGCCTCCACGCCTCTTCACCGCCCTTCAACCTCCACGCTCCTCAACCTCCACGCCATCAACCTCCACCTCTTCAACCTCCACGTCAACCTCCCACGCCTCCACGCCCTTTCAACCTCCACGCCATCAACCTCCACCGCCTTCAACCTCCACGCCTTCAACCTCCACGCCATCAACCTCCACGCCTCCATCAACCTCCACGCCTTCAACCTCCACGCCTTCAACCTCCACGCCTCCACCCATTCCTTCAACCTCCACGCCATCAACCTCCCACGCCATCAACCTCCACCTTCAACCTCCACGCCTTCAACCTCCACGCCTTTCAACCTCCACGCTATCAACCTCCACGTCATCAACCTCCACGCCTTCAACCTCCACGCCTTCAACCTCCACGCCTTCAACCTCCACGCCTCCACGCCTTCAACCTCCACGCCTTCCTTCACCTCCACGCCTCAACCTCCACGCCTTCAACCTCCACGCCATCAACCTCCACGCCATTCAACCTCCACGCCTTCAACCTCCACGCCTTCAACCTCCACGCCATCAACCTCCACCTCCACGCCATCAACCTCCACGCCTTCCTTCAACCTCCACGCCAACCTTCAACCTCCACGCCTTCAACCTCCACGCCTTCAACCTCCACGCCTTCAACCTCCACGCCTTCCTTCAACCTCCACGCCTTCAACCTCCACGCCTTCAACCTCCACGCCTTCAACCTCCACGCCTTCAACCTCCACGCCTCAAACTCCACAAACCTCTTCAACCTCCACGCCTCAACCTCACACCTCCACGCCATCAACCTCCACGATCAACCTCCACGCCTTTCAACCTCCACGCCTTCAACCTCCACGCCTTTCACCTCCACGCCTTCAACCTCCACGCCCTCAACTCCACGCCTTCAACCTCCACGCCTTCCTTCAACCTCCACGCCCCCACGCCTTCAACCTCCACGCCATCAACCTCCACGCCTCAACCTCCACGCCTCCAACCTCCACGCCTTCCTTCAACCTCCACGCCTTCCTTCAACCTCCACGCCTTCAACCTCCACGCCTTCCTTCAACCTCCACGCCATCAACCTCCACGCCTTCCTTCAACCTCCACGCCTTCAACCTCCACGCCTCAACCTCCACGCCTTCCTTCAACCTCCACGCCATCAACCTCCACGCCATCAACCTCCACGCCGCCATCAACCTCCACCAACCTCCACGCCTTCAACCTCCACGCCTTCAACCTCCACGCCTTCAACCTCCACGCCTTCAACCTCCACGCCTTCAACCTCCACACCTTCAACCTCCACGCCTCCAACCTCCACGCCTTCAACCTCCACGCCTTCAACCTCCACGCCTCCCTCAATCCTCCACGCCTTCAACCTCCACGCCTTCAACCTCCACGCCCACCCCTTCAACCTCCACGCCATCAACCTCCACGCCATCAACCTCCACGCCATCAACCTCCACGCCATCAACCTCCACGCCTTCAACCTCCACGCCTTCAACCTCCACGCCAATCAACCTTCCACGCCTTCCTTCAACCTCCACGCCTTCAACCTCCACGCCTTCAACCTCCACGCCTTCAACCTCCACACCATCAACCTCCACGCCTTCAACCTCCACGCCTTCAACCTCCACGCCTTCAACCTCCACGCCATCAACCTCCACGCCTTCAACCTCCACACCATCAACCTCCACACCCAACGCCTTCAACCTCCACCTCCACGCCTTCAACCTCCACGCCATCAACCTCCACGCCTTCAACCTCCACCTCAACCTCCACGCCACGCCTTCAACCTCCACGCCTTCCTTCCATCCACGCCTTCAACCTCCACACCATCAACCTCCACACGCCTTCAACGCCTTCCTCCACGCCTTCAACCTCCACGCCTTCAACCTCCACGCCTTCAACCTCCACGCCTTCCTTCAACCTCCACGCCTTCAAACCTCCACACCCACGCCTTCAACCTCCACACCATCAACCTCCACGCCTTCAACCTCCACGCCATCAACCTCCACGCCTTCAACCTCCACACCATCAACCTCCACGCCTTTCAAACCTCCCTCAACCATCAACCTCCACGCCTCAAACCTCCACACCCATCAAACCTCCACGCCATCAACCTCCACGCCTTCAACCTCCACACCATCAACCTCCACGCCTCCAACCTCCACGCCATCAACCTCCACGCCTCCACACCTCATCAACCTCCACACCATCAACCTCCACACCTCCACACCTCCACGCTTCAACCTCCACGCCTCCACACCATCAACCTCCACGCCTCCAACCTCCACGCCATCAACCTCCACGCCTTCAACCTCCACGCCATCAACCACGCCATCAACCTCCCGCTGCCTGTCCCGCTGAGTTACTCTGGCATTTTGTGTTTACCTTTGGTTTAAACGGAGATGAGGAGGAATTTATTTCATCAGAGGATGTTGAATTTGTGGATTTCTTTGCCGCAGACGGCTGTGTAGGCCGTCAGTGAATATTGTGAAGGCAGAGAATACCAATACTCCCTTTACCCAAGGACGATAAGAACCAGAACCAGATAGATTCTTGATTAGTACAGGTGTTAGGAGTTATTGGGGAGAATGGGGTAAGGAGAGAGAGATAGATTAGCCATGATTGAATGGCGTAGTAGATTTGATGGGCCGACTGGCCTAATTATGCTCCTATCACTTATGACCTAAACCAGCATCCGCAGTTTCTTCCTTCCCACATTGAACAAATGGAATGAATCTGAAGAAGGGTCTCGACCCGAAACGTCACCCATTACCTTCTCTCCAGAGATACTGCCTGTCCCGCTGAGTTACTCCAGCATTCTGTGTCCATCTTTGGTGTAAACTAGCATTGGCAGTTCCTTCCTACACTAGAACCTCTAGGATTAGAGGTCATAGCCTCAGAATTAAAGGACGTTATTTTAGTAAGTAGATGAGGAGAAATGTATCTAGTCAGCGGGTGGTGAATCTGTGAAATTCTTTGCCACAAAGGCTGTGGAGGCCAAGTCAGTGGATATCGTTAAGGCAGAGATAGATAGATTCTTGATTAGTACTGGTGTCATTAGAAGGCAGGAGAATGGGGTTAGGAGAGAGGGATAGATTTGCCATGATTGAATGACAGTGTAGATTTGATGGGCCATATGGCCTAAATCTGCTCCTATCACATGACATGACTTAAACCAGCACCTGCAGTTCCTTCCTTCATAGAACAATGTAATTCTTAATTACTTTGTGTACACATCAAGGCTCCAGCATTGGAGATGAGGAGGAATTTCTTTATTCAGGGATGGTGAATTTGTGGAATTAATTGCCACAGACGGCTGTGGAGGCCAAGTCAGTGGATATTTTTAAGGCAGAGTTTCAGTTTAGTTTATTGTCACGTGTACCGAGGTTCAGTGAAAAGCTTTTGTTGCGTGCTAACCAGTCCCTGATCCCTGACCAGTCTGAAGAAGGGTCTCGACCCGAAACGTCGCCTATCTCCTTCGCTCCTTAGATGCTGCTGCACCCGCTGAGTTTCTCCAGCTTTTTGTGTAACCCTGCGGAAAGACTATATATGATTACAATTGAGCCATATACAGTGTACAGATACATGATAAGGGAATAACATTTAGTGAAAGGTAAAGCCAGTAAAGTCCGATCAAGGATGGTCCGAGGGTCACCAATGAGGTAGATAGTAGTTCAGCACCGCTCTCCGGTTGTGGTTGGATGGTTCAGTTGCCTGATAAATGCTGGGAAGAAACTGTCCCTGAATCTGGACGTGTGCGCTTTCACACTTCCATATCTTTTGCGAAGAGTGAGCGGCCAGGGTGCAATGCATCCTTGATTAGGCAACACGAGTTATAAATTGAGACAATAAAAGGGAGATCGGCTTGTGTGATGGTCTGGGCTGCGTCCACAATTCGCTGCAGTTTCTTGCGGTTCCCAAACCAAGCAGTGACAGGATCGGTCCGAGTCAGCATGGATTTACGGAGGGGAAATCATGCTTGACTAATCTTCTGGAATTTTTTAAGGATGTAATTAGGAAAATGGACAAGGGAGAGCCAGTGGATGTAGTGTACCTGGACTTTCAGAAAGCATTTGATAAGGTCCCACATGGGAGATTAGTTGGCAAAATTAGAGCACATGGTATTGGGGGTAGAGTGCTGACATGGATAGAAAATTGGTTGGCAGACAGGAAACAAAGAGTAGGGATTAACGGGTCCCTTTCAGAAAAGCAGGCAGTGACTAGTTACCGCAGCTATTTACAATATACATTAACGATATAGATGAAGGGATTAAAACTAACATTAGCAAATTTGCAGATTACACAAAGCTGGGTGGCAGTGTGAATTGTGAAGAGGATGCTATGAGAATGCAGGGTGACGGACAGGTTGGGTGAGTGAGCAGTTGCATGGCAGATGCAGTTTAATGTAGATAAATGTGAGGTTATCCACTTTGTTGGCAAGAATGAAAGGCAGATTATTATCTGAATGGTGTCAAGTTAGGAAAAGGGGAAGTACCTAGCTGTCCTTGTACATCAGTCACTGAAAGTGAGCATGCAGGTTCAGCCGGCAGTGACGAAAGCTATTGACATGTTGGCCTTGTTAACACGAGGAGTTGACTATAGGAGCAAAGATGGCCTTCTGCAGTTTACAGGGCACTGGTGAGACCACACCTGGAGTAGTGTGTGAATTTTGGTCTCCTAATTTGAGGAAGGACATTCTTACTATTGAGGGAGTGCAGCGTAGGTTCACGAGGTTAATTCCAGGATGGCGGGACTGCCATATGTTGAAAGAATGGAGCGATTGGGCTTGTATACACTGGAATTTAGAAGAGTGAGAGAGGATCTTATTGAAACATAGAAACATAGAAATTAGGTGCAGGAGCAGGCCATTCGGCCCTTCGAGCCTGCACCGCCATTCAATATGATCATGGCTGACCATCCAACTCAGTATCCTGTACCTGCCTTCTCTCCATACCCCCTGATCCCTTCAGCCACAAGGGCCACATCCAACTCCTTCTTAAATATGGCCAACGAACCGGCCTCAACTACCTTCTGTGGCAGAGAATTCGACAGATTCACCACTCTCTGTGTGAAAAATGATTTTCTCATCTCGGTCCTAAAAGACTTCCCCCGTATCCTTAAACTGTGACCCCATGTCCTGGACTTCCCCAACATCGGGAACAATCTTCCTGCATCTAGCCTGTTCAATCCCTTAAGAATTTTGTAAGTCTCTATGAGATCACCCCTCAATCTTCTAAATTCCAGCGAGTACAAGCCGAGTCTATCCAGTCTTTCTTCATATGGAAGTCGTGCCATCCCAGGAATCAGTCTGGTGAACCTTCTCTGTACTCCCTCTATGGCAAGAATGTCTTTCCTCAGATTAGGAGACCAAAACTGTACGCAATACTCCAGGTGTGGCCTCACCAAGACCCTGTACAACTGCAGTAGAACCTCCCTGCTCTTGTACTCAAATCCCTTTGCTATGAATGCCAACATACCATTCGCTTTCTTCACAGCCTGCTGCACCTGCATGCCTACTTTCAATGACTGGTGTACCATGACACCCAGGTCTCGCTGCATCTCCCCTTTGCCTAATCGGTCACCATTCAAATATTAGTCTACCTTCCTGTTTTTGCCACCAAAGTGGATAACCTCACATTTATCCACATTATACTGCATCTGCCATGCATTTGCCCACTTGCCCACTTACCCAGTCTATCCAAGTCATCCTGCTCCTAGCATCCTCCTCACAGCTAACACTGCCCCCCAGCTTCGTGTCATCCGCAAACTTCGAGATGTTGCATTTAATTCCCTCGTCCATATAAGATTATTAATGGATTGGACACGTTAGACGCAGGAAATATGTTCCTGATGTTGGGGGAGTCCTGAACTAGGGGCCACAGAATAGGGGGTGGGCCATTTAAGAATAAGGGGTGGGCTATTTAGAACGGAGATGAGGAAAAACATTTTCACCCAGAGAGTTGTGAATCTGTGGAATTCTCTGCCTCAGAAGGCAGTGAAGGCCGATTCTCTGTATGCTTTCAAGAGAGAGTTTGATAGAGCTCTTAAAGATGGAGTCAAGGGATTTGAGGAGAAGGCAGGAACGGGGTACTGATTGTGGATGATTGATCAGCCATGATCACAGTGAATGGCGGTGCTGGCTCGAAGGGCCGAATGGCCTACTCCTGCACCTATTGTCTACGGGTGTCACAGGTTATGGGGAGAAGGCAGGAAAATGGGGTTTGGAGGGAGAGATAGATCAGCCATGATTGGATGGCAGAGTAGAATTGGTGCAATGATTGGCCTTATTCTGCTCCTAGAACTTATGAACTTATGACTCCTTGAGCCTCCATTTTATTGCAAAGCCTCCCCAAAGTTTCACCAGCTTCACTCCTCTCCCCTCTCCCACCCATCGACTCCATCGACACCACACTGCCTCGGCAAGGCCACAAGCAGAATCAAGGGCCAGGCTCACCCCGGTCACCCCCTCCTATCCCCTCTCCAATCCATGGACTCCATCGTTAGATGCAGCCCAGTTTATCATGCACGCCCTCTTCTCCCCTCTCCCATCAGGCAAGAGGTATTGAAATGTGAAAACACACACCTCCAGATTCATAGATGAGGCCCTCACTCATGTCTCCTCGGTACCCCGCAGCTCCACCCTTGCTCCCCCTCCCCCTAGTCACAACAGAGACAGTCCCCCCCAGTCCTTACCTTCCACCCCATCAGCCGTCACTTACAACACATAATCCTCCGAAATTTCCACCACCTCCAATGGTATCTCACCACTAGCCACATTTTCCTATAGAAGCATAGAAACATAGAAAATAGGTGCAAGAGTAGATCATTCGGGTAAGGTGGTCAAAAAGGCTTTTGGCACATAGGCCTTCATCAGTCAGAGTATTGAGTATAGAAGTTGGGATCCATGATGTAGTTGTATAAGACAATGGTGAGACCGCATTTAGAGTATTGCATTCAGTTCTGGGCACCATGTTATAGGAAAAATATTGTCAAGCTTGAAAGGGTTCAGAGAAAATTTACAAGGATGTTGCCAGGACTGTAGAGTGTGAGCTATAGGGAGAGGGTGAGTAGACTGGGTCTCTATTCCTAGGAGGGGAGGAGGATGAGGGGTGATCTCATCGAGGTGTATAACATAATGAGAGGAATAGATCGGGTAGATGCACAGAGTCTCTTGCTCAGAGTAGGGGAATCGAGGACCAGAGGACATAGGTTCAAGGTGAAGGGGAAGATATTTAATAGGAATCTGAGGGGTAACTTTTTCACACAAAGGGTGGTGGGTGTATGGAACAAGCTACCAGAGGAGGTAGTTGAGGCTGGGACTATCCCAACGTTTAAGAAACAATTAGACAGGTACATGGATAGGACAGGTTTGGAGAGATATGGACTAAGCGCAGGCAGGTGGGACTAGTGTAGCTGGGACATGTTGGCCTCTGTGGGCAAGTTGGGCCGAAGGGCCTGTTTCCATACTGTATCACTCTGTGACTCTTTGACTCTACTGAACAGTCCTCTCTTAGAGGAAGTAGACAGAGAGCTTAGTAACATGGTGTCAAAGCAACAACGTCAGAAAAATGAAGGAACCTGTGTTGAATTCAGGAATCAGAGTGTATGCACACTCCAGTCTATGTCGAGGGTGCTGAGGTCAAGCTGGTCTGTGCAAATGTTGCAGTTGAAGCCAGTCTGTGTCACGGGGGTCGAAGTTAAGTTGATTGAGAGCTTCACGCTCCACATGTAAATATCACCAACAATCTGTCCCTGTCCAAGCACATCGCCACTACAGTCAGGAAAGCACATCCACGTCGCTACTTCCTCAGAATACTAAGCAGGTTTGTTATGTCATAGAGTCACAGCATGGAAACTGGCCCTTCAGCCCACCTTGCCCACACTGGCCATAATACCTCACCCACACCAGTCCCACCTGCCTACCTTTGGCCCATATTCCTCTATACCCTATGCATGTTCCTGTATCTATTTTTCTTAAACATGCTGCGATAGTATCTGTCTCAACTACCTCCTCTGGCAGTTTATTCCACACCCCCACCGCCCTTTGTGTAAAAAAGATGCCCTTCCAACAGAAATGTCTCCAACAATTTCTACAGATGCCCACAAAGATTCTCCTATCCGGAAGCATCACAGCTTGGTGTGGCAACTGCACTGTCCAAGATTCAGGAACAGCTACTTCCCCACTTTTATTAGTCTAGCTCTCATAAGCTAAGGATTGACAACACTGATATACAGAGGGATCTTGAGGTCCAAGTCCATGACTCCCTGAAAGTGGCAACACAAGTAGAGTGGTAAAGAAGGCGATAGACAATAGACAATAGGTGCAGGAGTAGGCCATTCGGCCCTTCGAGCCAGCACCACCATTCAATGTGATCATGGCTGATCATCCCCAATCAGTACCCCGTTCCTGCCTTCTCCCCATATCCCCTGACTCCGCTATCTTTAAGAGCCCTATCTAGCTAGGCGTTTGGTATGCTTGCTTGCATAAGTCAGGGCATTGAGTTTCAGAGTGAGGAAGTCATGATGCAGCTTTATAGGACTTTGATCAGGTCGCCTTTGATGTATTGCATGCAGTTCTGGCCACACCATTACATGAAGGATGTGGAGGCTTTGAAGAGGGTGCAGAGGAGATTTGCCAGATGTCACCTAGATTAGGGGTCATCAGGTCATAAGTGATAGGGGTAAAACTAGGCCATTCGGCCCATCAGGTCTCCTCCAACATTCAATCATGGCTGATCTATCTTTTCCCTTCTAACCCCATTCTCCTGCCTTCTCCCCATAGCCCCTGACACCCGTACTAATCAAGAATCTATCTATCTCTGCCTTAAATATATCCATTGACATGGCCTCCACCGTTGTCTGTAGCTCCAGGGAGAGGTTGGACACACTTGGACTGTTAGCCCCGGAACCTCACGTTTCAGGGAGACATGATAGAAGTGGATAAAACAGGTAGGGTAGACGGTCCTTGCACTTTTTTTTGATCAGCACTTTGTAGAGAGTCCAGGCGTCGTGTACAAACGTGGTATTTATGGGCCTGTCCCACTTACGCAACTTTTTCGGCGACTTCCGGCACCCGTCATAGGTCGTTGCAGGTCGGCAAAAATGTTCAACACGTTGAAAATCCAGCGGCGACCAGAAAGACGCTACGCCTCTTCGGGTGACTGAGGAGACGACTCACGACCATACAGGCGACATGTCGCGGGGTGACGCCTGTACGGTCGTGAGTAGTCGCCCAAAGAGTCGGACCTTGTTCTGGTCGCCGTTGGATTTCAACATGGTGAACATTTTCAACGACCTGTAACGACCTATGTCGGGTGCCGGCAGTCGCCGAAATAGTCACGTAAGTGGGACAGGCCCATTATTTAGACATTACAGGTTTGGCATAAGTGCGTGTTTGGTACTGTAGCGGCAGATTTTCATATCTTTCGAAACAATTAACTCCGTAGCCATCTTTTGGATGAGCATGGATAAGGGGAATGTCTTCGATACGCATGCGAGCTGGCTCACAGAGTCCTTCAGAGCTTCTTCACAGATATGGCTACAAAACACAATCTTTTGATGAATAAATGCTTCATTGTTGATAGAAAACAGTAAGAAACATCCAAATTTCTTCCGACACGTTACTACAATCTTCATCGAACTCCAGCTTATTACTTCAAACATTAGAAAACTCCTCGTGTCTCCGTAACACTGGCATGATGTCCTTTGGGACTCACATGGTTGAAGAGTTAACCTTCTGGCTACTTGCTCCAAACTGCACTAAAAACTAAACTTCTGCACAAACATCTTAGCTCCAAACACCCCAAAAAACACGTCATAAATCCCACCCACAATATAACGGGCAGTCTAAAATTGAAAGGCACATGCCATCAACAATGACATGCAAAACAGGCCAAATGGCCACTGCATACCGGCCCCTAATTGTTCCGAGTATACTAATAAACATCAAAAAAGTGGCCATAATGTAAGGTCAGGGAATAAAACCCCTTGGCTCCTCATCGGGATATTGAATCCCCGTCTCCCGCGTGACAAGCGGGGATACTAACCACTATACTAACGAGGATAAAATAGTATGCACTATATATCTGCAATCAGAATTCTTCATCGACTCTTCCATCTTCACTTTCGCCTTCTAGAAGCAAGCATAACTTGGTTATTAATCTTATTAAAACAGTGGTTATAGTTCAAAGTCGTATCGTGCATACCAAACCCTTAAAATCAGGCATGATACCCAGTATATAGTCCAAAACATAATAGTCCAAAGCTTTAATAGCATGAAACGTCTTCCTCCATGTCCGATCAACTCTTGGATGTGTTGTAACAGTTATGTGGAAATGTGAAAATCCTTCAAAAGAATAACAGGATCTTTAACAATAAAGTTCACCGTTAGGTTTGATTTAATGTCCGAATCATTAGCAGAGATTTCAAATCCCAGCTCAAGCTTTGGCCATTCTCTGTTTGGCTTACAGAGAGATTTTATTTCATTGATCCATCTCTTCTCACTTAAGAAACGGTTCACTGTCAGTTCTCTGGAAACTTCATTCACAGGGTATTCTTCTGTGTTACCATATTTCAGTTGTACAACATTAGTAACTCCCAATGCTCTTTCCATTGGCAGATCGTCCTTGCCCAAATCCAACTCTCTGGTTTCATCTAGTGGAATGCTTTCACAATTGTCACTGATCCACTTAGAAAGTGTGAATCCTCCCTTATTGCAAAGAGAAGTCAGATGTTCTACTGGTAGAATTGCTTCCTGCTCAGTAGACATGGATTTTAAGCAAACATCTTTTGTAGAAATTATTCTTCAAAGAGATTCTTAATTCATGAAATTTAGTATTTTCGCCAAAGATGCGTTTCAAATTCTGGGTACGTTGCTCTGCCATACGACGATTATTCGGCACATTAACACTTTCTTGTTTGAAAGGTAAGTCCACACAATAGTGTCGGTTAGTTTTCACTGAGTAGTTCATAACATCCATGAACTTCAACACTACATTCGCATCTCTTCAGATTCCTTGCTGGTACTTTAATTGAAGTCATGATTGTCTGGCTTCATCACCAGCTTCTCTAATTCATCAGTAGATATTTGATTAACAGCAATGGCAGGACAGTTCCTCTGATTTTCCTTTTCATGGTTCCTTTTCAAGGAGCCAAGTTGGGTTTTCGTAGCATATGGTCCATCGCCTTGGCTCCTAACAATCTGTGTAGGTTCCAAAGCCTTCAAAACATTCATTCTAATAAGTAGATCAACTCTAGAATTTATTTCAGATATCTTGTCATCCTTCAGGTAAGACCGTTGCTTCAAGTCTTCATGCCTTGGTATATTCTGACGACCAACAGGCATAGTTCCATGCGTAAACACTTCAGATATCGGTATAAAATTATCTTCGTCCAAACTGGATATCTCGATACTCATGCTCTCTTCACCTTTAGCCATGGTACATAATCGAATCCTAGTCTCGTCTCCTGTGATATTCAGCCTTCTCATCAGGTTTTCTGTGCAAAAGGTAGTCGAACTTCCGTGATCCAGAAAAGCATATGTTTGCAACACTGTATTTGCCTTGCTGTTCCTTACCTATACTGGTAAGAGAGAAAAGTTACAAGCTTCTACCCCGGCCCCAATATGAGCAGTTACTTGAGGCGAGGTGACAGCATCACTAGAAGTTGACTTCTCGCCCTGTTCTGTTTGCTCAAACATCCAAAACAGATTCCCTTCTCCTTCAAGAAATCCATCTTGTCTTCATATTCTTTCATCTTGAATCTTCGACACCATCTTAATGGTGTGACCAACATCATCACATAACAAACAAAATACTATTTGCTTGCTAATAGACACATTCCCTTTCATTTCATCTGTCTTTTCCACAGGTATGGTCGTGATAGCAAAACTACTTCTCTTAGGTTCAAATATTTCTTCAATTTTGGTAAAGAATAGAACCTTTAAGAGTTTACAAGTTATAACACTCTTGTAAAATTAATAGTTACAAGTGGTTTGTACTCTTCAATAGTCCAGTGTGGTTCTAACAGGTTCTGTACTTCCCTGTCCAAGAATTCCACAGGTCTGGTAGCCTGGCTATTTGGTTCCTTTCTTCTCTTATTTTGCCTGCTTCGTCTCTCCACTTTTCTCTCAGTCTTCTGGACAACTTGCTCATAATGATTCTAGTATTACTTGGAAGATTCGTTTCCTCCATGTGGCCGAGATTTCTCATTGAGCTACAACAATTTCTCAGAAATATTGCATAATCACTCAATGCTTCCCCATCTTCTGGCTTGATTTCTTTCCAAACATGGGCCTTCTCCATGCATGCGTTAGCAATCCTCTGTTCATCACCAAAATAGTCTTTAAGTAATCGTCTCACCTTTTTTATAGCCATGTTTGTGTTGCTCTTTCTGACAACTTTTTGCAAGCTGTTTCACACTTCCACTTGTGTACTTCACCAGAAAAAGTTTTTCATCCATAACTTTAGTTTCTAATATTTCTTCCAATGCCTTTACGAAAGCTTCATACTCCAAAGGATCTCCACTGGTGGTAGAATGAGAGAGGTATTTTGTCGAGCTATGATCTCGTTGAATTCAGTTTGCCTATTCAACGATACATCCATCCTGATAACTCTGGCTTGGCTCCAGCTGTTGATAAACAGGCCTTTGTAATTCAAACTGGTTAGCTCGAGCCTGTGCACCGGCCTCGAAAAAGTGTGGTCCACTATTGGTTTGTCTCGAGCATCCACAGACGCTCCAATAGTAATTGGTTTCGATCTAACACTCATTTACAAGGCCCGATGTTTACGCCGGGCGACAAACATCACACAGGACTCATCCCACCATGCCAACCACCTTTTCACTCTGTTGCCCTCTGGGAGGCCCGCAGATACTGCATGGAAACAGGCCCTTCGGCCCACCGAGTCCACATCAGCCAGTGATCACCCTCTACATTAATACTATCCTACACAATTTACAATTTTACTGAAGTCAATTAATCGGCAAACCTGTACGTCTTTGTAATAGGGGAGGAAACCAGAGCACCTGAAGAAAACCCACACGATCAGGAGGAGGACGCACAAACCTCTTACAGATAGCACCCATAGTCAGGATCAAACGGGCATCACTGGAGCTGTAAGGCAATGACTCTACCACTGCCAACCATAAATCTAAACGCGATGTGTAGGAAGGAACGACAGAAGTTTCTTTTCACCGAAGATGGACACAAAATGTTGGAGTAACTCAGTGGGACAGGCAGCATCTCTGGAAAGAAGAAATGGGTGACGTTTCGAGTCAAGACCCTTCTTCCGATTGAGAGTCAGGGGAGTGGGAGACATGGAGATATGGAAGGGTAAGGTGTGAAAATGAGACATCAAAGGGGGCGAGAGGACTCTCCTAGTGGCAGGATGCAATTTGATTGCTCCCTTAACTTTTAACTTCCATTTACCACTCTTTC
Organism: Okamejei kenojei; assembly: GCA_035221665.1. Taxonomy (NCBI): domain Eukaryota; kingdom Metazoa; phylum Chordata; class Chondrichthyes; order Rajiformes; family Rajidae; genus Okamejei; species Okamejei kenojei. Next base: position 3,141,912 of record CM069138.1, read on the forward strand.
AATGTTATTTGTGACTAATTGACTTCAAGGCACGGTCTAACTTTTCATAAAGTGCTGACAACACTTTTACACGCCTTAATTGTCTGAAGGATGGAGACAAGAAGAAAGGGAGGCTCCCCAAGGAAGGAACAGGGGAAAGCCACAACCACAGTTGCAGCTTCTGACTCCAGTATCATAGAAGCAATATCGAAAATGAACGATGAATTGAAAAATGAAATGAAAACAAGATTTGGCAGTTTGGAAGAAATGGTGAAAGGAGTTTCGACCAAACTGAAGGAAGTCCGAGGAAGACTGTCTTTGTTACAAGATGAACTTCGTGAACAAAAGGATGAAATTGATATCTTGTGAATCCTGGGACGGGAGAGAGATTTGAAGATTGAAAAACTGGAACGGAGAATGAATGAAACACTCGAGCACTTCAGCAATACAAGATTATAAATAAGGACCTAGAAAACACAAGCCGTCGTTTGAATTTACGAATTGTTGGTTTGCCGGAAGGTCAAGAAGGAGATAACGTTATAAAATATGCTTCTAAAATGATAAAGGAAACTTTTAATATTGAGCACAATGAAAACCTTCCGTTTTTGGATAACGCACACAGGATTGGGAAGAAATCCGGTAATAAACCGAGACACTTGATTATTTGGTTTCATTTTTTGCAAATGAAGGAGAATATTCTCCACACAGCAAAAAAGTTGGGTGTGGTTGAATATGAAGGATGCACGTTTCGGTTTGTTCCTGATTATAGTTTGGAAATAAGAAAGTCCTTTTACAGTGTAATGTCTGATTTGTATAAGAAAAAGCTACGCCCAGTTCTATTATACCCAGCTGGATTGCGCATTCAACTTTTCCATGGTAATGTTCGATTTTTTAAACAAACCTCAAGACGCCGCCAGCTTTCTGGAGAGCTACGAGGAGGAAGGGGACCAATCGATAGCTGATTAAGTTATAACTGGAGATTTACTGTTCCTATTTTGACAATATTTAGTTTAATAATGATTAAGAATTTAACTGGACGAGTTGTTTTTCATTTATATATATTCTTTTTAAGAATTTCTTTGTTAATTTTGCGTTCCCCTGTCGTTAGACAAACTAAGAGAACGCAGTTCTTGTTTTTCATATCCTGACCTTGGATAATAATATGTAGCACTCGCTCGTTATCTTCATGCCAGTCTCTATTTTTTTCTTCTTCTCTCTCAAAGAGATAATAACGAATGTGTTATGGCTAGTAGTGGCTAAATATTATTCTCTCTATGCCGAGCGCTGTTACTAGGAGAGATGGGTTCGGGGAAGGGATTAGGTAGCTTGCTGACTGTCTATTGGTCAGTTTAGGGCTTTACAGGGGTGGGGGGGGGGGGTCTTTTGTTCCCTATTTAGTGTTTTTCATTTGTGCAAATTCTGAACTACAAAAATGTCTGAAATGTCGTCACTTCTGGCTCTGCCCTAGATTTTTCTTTTTCCAGTATCATGAAATTATAGGTTTCAAGAAATTAACCCATTACATCCCACATGATTTTTACAAGCAATATGGATAAAGTTATTAATTTCCTTTCATGGAATGTGAATGGCTTGAACCATCCCATTTTTAAAAAAGTTCTTCACAGACTAAATGCTCATATTATCTTTGTTCAGGAAACTCATGTAAGGCAAGATGACAAGTTACGATTTTTCAAGTTTTGGAGAGGACAGCAGTTTCATTCAAATTCACAGGCTAAGGTGAAAGGAGTCTCTATTTTTATTAACTCCTCAATTCCGTTTGTTCACTATGAAACAATTTCTGATCTATATGGCAGATTTTTGGTGATTACTGGTGTTCTTTACATGCAAAAAGTTGCTATGGTGAATGTCTACGCACCAAATATTGATCACCCTGAGTGTTTTAAACAGTTAATTGCATCCCTTCCTTATTTAAATAAACACTTTTTAATAATGGGTGGAGTTTTCAACTGCTGTCTGAACCAGAGATCTCTTTTTTCTGGCTCATTCGAGGTACTAGACAGGGCTGTCCCTTAAGTCCTTTACTATTTGATATTGCTTTGGAACCTTTAGCCACCGCTATTAGGGAATCCCCTAATATTTTTGGTATTGTCCGCGGGAATAAGACACATAAGCTATCTCTTTATGCAGATGATCTGTTATTATTTATTTCTAACCCTGAGAAATCTATTCTGGCAATAGTAGCATTACTTAATCAATTTAGTAGTTTTTCTGGTTATAAACTAAATCTTAGTAAGAGTGAGCTTTGTCCATTAAATAATCTTGTTTTGAATTATGGTCAGTTTCCATTTAGATTGACTACCGAAAGGTTTACTTATTTAGGTATTAAGATTATTTAATATTATTCAGGATACTGAGTTGAATGATCAGCCATGATCGTATTGAATGGCGGTGCAGGCTTGAAGAGCTGAATGGCCTCCTCCTGCACCTATTTTCTATGTTTCTAAGATCACCAAGAAACATAAGGATTTATTTAAAGCCAGTTTTATGCCTTTAATTGACCATATTAAACATCAGTTTACTAAATGATCACCAATGTCCTTATCCTTAATTGGCCGAATCAATGCTATTAAAATGTTCATTTTACCTAAATTTCTGTATTTATTTCAGACGATACCAATTTTTATTGCCAAATCTTTCTTCGACATTATAGACTCCAAAATGTCTTCATATATATGGCAGAATAAAAATCCTAGACTAAGTAAAAAACATTTACAGAATTCAAAAAAAGATGGTGGTTTGGCATTGTTGAACCTTAGATTTCATTATTGGGCAGTCAATGTTCGTTATCTAACATTTTGGACAAAAGATTTAGAAGGTACCCAATGCCCTGGATGGATAAACCTTGAACGTGATTCCTTACAAGAGCTATCATTGGCCTCTATTCTAGGGGCCTTGTTACCTTTTACAATTATGAGATTGAATAAATATACGACTAACCCAATGTTACGACTCCTGAATGCAGGTACTTCAGAGCCGCGTAACATAGTCAAGGGGCTCAAGTTCAAGAAAATAGTATTTTATTTTGTTAAAACCCAAACCTGATTCAAACAACCCAGTCAAGGACAAGAATAAACTAATAAACAAAGATAACAGTGCTCCAGCCAGCCTCGCAATGGGCCTTCGAATTAGTCTCTAACCTGCCTAAATGGAAATATCCCTTAAACAAAATACACGAAAACCCTCAGGTCAGCCCTTATCTGTCCCAATTCAATATTAATTTACAAATGTAGGTAATAATGCACAAAGTTCTATGCCATGTGGCCAGGCCTCCTGCAGACCACAGTCTGTTCATGAGTCAGGGTCTACGAAGAGAGAGAGAATTCTGGGAGATTCTGGTATTTAAGCTTCTGATGAGTCACCCATCACCTGACGCAGCTTGGCCAATCGGGTACAGCCCTTAACCCCTTGACTCCCAGCCACGGGGCCTGCACTCAGGAGAGAAACACAAGAGTTTAGTACATAGCATTCACCAGAGGGTGGGAAGTACCTAACATCCAATAATAAGACATACGTTCCGAATATGGTTTCAATTTCGTAAGTTTTTTGGACTAAATGATTTTATCTTATCAAGTCCTATTTTATCCATATTTCTCTTCCAACCATCTAGTACTGATCAAGTCTTTTTGTTATGGAAGAGGAAGGGATTAGTAGCTTTTTGTGATTTGTTTTTGGAGGGTTGTTTTATGTCTTACGAACAACTCTCCAATAAATATAACTTGCCTAATTCACACTTTTTTAGATATTTACAAATTAGACATTTTTTGAAGGCTACTCTACCCCTTTTTCCGCTACCACATCAAACCAAAATTTTTGGAATTTTTTTTACAATTGAGCCCGTATCAGAAAGGATTAATAACGACTATTTATGAGTTGATTTTGAAATTACAAATAGATATATTTGATAAAATTAAGAATGACTGGGAAAGAGAACTCCAAACTACTTTATCGATGGAGAAATGGGAGAGAATTCTTCAATTAGTCAATATCTCTTCAATGTGTGCAAGACACGCTCTGATACAATTCAAGGTGGTTCACAGAGCTCATATGTCAAATGATAAGTTGGCTAATTTTTATGGTCATATAAATCCTACCTTTGACAGATGTAACTGAAGTGGCCTCACTGACCCATATGTTTTGGTCCTGCCTACTTTTGGAAAAATATTGGAAATAAATGTTTGATACTATTTCTGTAGTCTTAGGTATTGATTTACAACCTCATCCTATTACTGCAATGTTTGGGCTACCAGTGTTAGATTCTATTCATTTGTCCCACTCTGCCGATCAGCTGATTGCTTTTACCACATTAATGGCCAGAATATCTATTTTATTTGAATGGAAAGACTCCAACCCTCTGACCACACTCCAGTGGTACTCTGAAACGATATCATGTTTAAATTTAGAAAAAATTAGGAATGACATTGTTGAACCCTTGGTTAAATTTGATAAGACTTTGGGAAAATGTATTGAACACTTTCATACAATATAACTTGCTCCCTCTTTAACCATTATAAAAACTATTTTACCTTTATAGGGTGGAACGGACGACAACAAACAGACTTAAATTGTTGAAACATTTAGTTCAGATTCTGTTTTGCATTGCTTAGTTTTTATTTATTTATTTTATTTTTATTCTTATTTTATTATTATTAATTTTTTTTTAGTTTAGGGGGGGGTTTTGTTTTTTCCTTTTTTTCTTTTCTTTTTGTCTTTTTATTTTTGTGTTTTTTTCTACATTTATAAGTTTTCTTTTTCAGATTTAACTATATTAACATCGAGACCGGGAGTATATTCAATGTGTATTTTGACACTGGTCTCATATCGGGTTATACCTGTTATTAATGTAACCCTCATCCCTATGTATCAATATCATTGTTATGTTTATCATTATTCTTTTTGCTCTGTTTTTTATGTTTTATTTTTGTTTTTTTGGAAAAAAACAATTAAAAGATTTTAAAAGAAAGAAAGAAAAATAAAAAGAAAAGATGAAACTGAACAAAAAGGGGCGAAGTTCAAAGAAAATGTAGAATACATCACTGTTAGCTGAGGGAAAGGTGACAACGAGGCAGACACAGATAAAATGTAATCAGGGACGGTCAGATTGGTCTGAGAATTGGGAAGGGGGAAGGATGGGGAGAGAGGGAAAGCAAGGGTTACCTGAAGTTAGAGAAGTCAATGTTCATACCGCTTGGGTGTAAGCTGCCCAAGCGAAATATGAGGTGCTGCTCCTCCAATTTAAGCTGGGCCTCACTCTGACAATGGAGGAGGCCCAGGAAGGTCAGTGTGGGAATGGGAGGGGGAGTTAAAGTGTTGAGCAACCAGGAGATAATGTAAGTTTAGGCGGACTGAGCGGAGGTGTTCAGTGAAACTATTGCCAAGCCTGCGCTTGATCTCGCTGATATATAGGAGTCAGGGGTGTCAGGGGTTATGGGGAGAAGGGAGGAGAATAGTGTTAGGAGGCAGAGATAGATCAGCCATGCTTGAATGGCGGAGTAGACTTCAGGGGCCGAAATGGCCAAATTCTGCTTCTATCACATGACCTTATGGGTCCACAACTGGAACAGCAGATACAGTAGATGAAGTTGGAGGAGATACAGGTGAACGTCTGCCTCACCTGATAGGACTGGCAGGGTCCTTGGATGGAGTCGAGGGGAAGGTATAAGGACAGGTGTTGCAGCTCCTGCGGTTGCAGGTGAAGGTACCTGGGGAGGGGGTGGTTTGGATGGGAAGGGACGCGTTAACCAGGGAGTTGCAGAGGGAACGGTTGCTGCGGAAAGGGGTGGAGATGTGACTAGTGGTGGGTTCCCGTTGGTGGTGGCGAAAATGTCGGAGGACTATGTGTTGTATGCGACGGCTGATGGGGTGGAAGGTGAGGACTGAGGAGACTGTCTCTGTTGCAACTAAGGGGAGGGGGAGCAAGAGCAGAACTGCGGGAAACCGAGGAGACACTTGTGAGGGCAACATCTATGATGGGAGAGAGGAACCCCCGTACCCTAAAGAATGAGGACATTCCCGATGTCCTGGTATGGAACACCTCATCCTGGGCGCAGATGCGGCGTAGACGGAGGAATTGGGAGTAGGGGATAGAATCTTTGCAGGAAGCAGGGTGGGAAGAAGTGTAGTCGAGATAGCTGTGGGAGTCAGTAGCTTTATAATAGATGTCAGTCGATAGTCTATCTCCTGTGATGGAGACGGTGAGATCAAGAAACGGTAGGGAGGTGTCGGAGATGGTCCAAGTGAATTTAAGTGCAGGATGGAAATTGGTGGTGAAGTTGATGAAGTCAGTGAGTTCTGCATGGGTGCAGGTGGTAGCACCGATGCAGTCGTCAATATAGCGGAGATAGAGTTCTGGGATGGGGCCAGTGTACGCCTGGAACAGGGATTGTTCAACGTATCCTACAAAGAGGCTGGCATAGCTGGGGCCCATTCTAGTTTCCATAGCTACACCTTGGATTTGGAGGAAGTGGGAGGGGAAGGAGAAGTTGTTGAGGGTAATGGCCAGCTCTGCTAGACAGAGAAGAGTGTTAGTAGACGGAAATTGGCTGGTACTGTGGTCGAGGAAGAAACGGAGGGCTTTAAGGCCTTTCTGGTGGTGGATGGAGGTGTAGAGTGACTGGACGTCCATAGTAAAGATGAGGGGAAATAGGCAACGTTTCGGGCCGAAACCCTTCTTCAGAAGTTGCCTATTTCCTTCGCTCCATAGATGCTGCCGCACCCGCTGAGTTTCTCCAGCAATTTTGTCTACCTTCGATTTTCCAGCATCTGCAGTTCCTTCTTGTGTATTTACCCCAGGTTGGGAACCCTTGTGTTAACCCACTCATTCCAGGGATCATTCTTGTAAACCTCCTCTGGACCCTCTCCAGGGCCGGCACACCCCTCCGCATGGTGCCCAAATAGTGCTACCTAATGATGCCCCAAAAATGCTCACAAAACTCCATTGTATCCCTGCTGTTGTATTCTAGCCCTCCTGAAATAAATGCCGACATTGCGTCTGCCTTCTTGCACCAAGCACACTTCACATTCATGTTTCTACGTGTCCTGGGATAATGTGGCAAAGAAGTACACCGTGCCATTGTGACAAAGTATGTTGTGTGATGGTTGCTAATTTCAACATGCCCAGTCTGGTCACCATGTTGTTGGCCAGACTACCAATTATTTTGCAGTATGGGGGAGAATGCTGGAAAACAGATGGGGGAAGGACAGAGCCTGATAAGTGATAGCTGGAGATAGGAAGTGCGGATAATGGTCTGAAGAAAGTTCTCGACATGAAACGTCACCTATTCCTTTTCTCCAGAGATGCTGCCTGACCCGTTGAGTTACTCCAGCACTCTGTGAAACGTCACCTATCCATGTTCTCCACAGATGCTGCCTGACCCACTGAGTTACTCCAGCACTCTGTGAAACGTCACCTATCCATGTTCTCCACAGATGCTGCCTGACCCGCTGAGTTACTCCAGCACTCTGTGAAACGTCACCTATCCATGTTCTCCAGGGATGCTGCCTGACCCGCTGAGTTACTCCAGCACTCTGTGAAACGTCACCTATCCATGTTCTCCACAGATGCTGCCGGACCCGCTGAGTTACTCCAGCATTTTGTGTCTATCTTGAGTGAAAGGTGGATACAGGTGAGGGGGGGGGGGGGTGAAATTGGCAGATGGTCTCGAGGTAAGGCTGTGGCTTTGGGCTTTTGTCTTTCCATCTCTGGCCTTTGTCATCATCATTGCTATTTGGCTGTACAGTCATGAGTGTTCCAGGGGGCTGAGAATGCAACCTTGCGGGACATACCACGGTGTTAGGGATTGTCGTAGCGGATGATGTCACCACCAGTCCTCAATCTCATTGATTGTGACCTGTTAAATCCAGATTAATGTTCTCCAGAGATGCTGCCAGCCCCCGCTGAATTATTCCAGCACTTTGTGTCTTTTTGACTTGCGTCTTATGGCTGCAAAAGTGTGGTGAGTATTGCCCAGAAGGGATTCACAGAAGTGGCTGCCTCAAAAAGACACCCAGCATCAACAGAGACCCACACCCCCCTGGCCACACACTCATTTCACCACTGCCATCGAGAAGAAGGTACAGGAGCCTGGAAACTGTAACATCCAGGTTCAGGAACAGCTTCTACCCCAAAGCCAGGCTGTTAAACACTAAATAACCTCTGATCTACTGAGACTTTGGGGCATTGGTTTTGTCTTTTTGCACTATTATTGCTTGGGTGTTTTTTAATGTGTGTATATATATGTGTGTATATATGTCTGAAGAAGGGTCTCGACCTAAAACGTCAGCCAGCCCTTCTCTCCGGAGATGCTGCCTGACCCGCTGAGTTACTCCAGTATTTTGTGTCTTTCTTCAGTGTAAACCAGCATCTGCAGTTCCTTCCAACATATATATCTATATATGTATATGTGTGTATATGTATATATACACACCCTGAACTTTTTTTCACTTTTATTTTATTGTTTACAGTGTACTATGTTTACATATTCTGTTGTGCTGCTGCAAGTAAGAATTTTATTGTTCTGTCTGGGACACATGACAATAAAACACTCTTGACTCTTGACATACCCAGTATTGAGAATAGAATTTGGGTGGTCCTGTTGCAGTTGTATAAGACATTTGTGAGACCGCATTTAGAATATTGTGTTCAGTTCTGGGCAGCATGTTATAGGAAAGATATTGTCAAGCTGGAAAGGGTACAGAGAAGATTTATGAGGATATTGCCAGGACTAGAGGGTGTGAGCTACAGGTAGAGGTTGGGGCAGGCTGGATCTCTATTCCTTGAAGCGAGGAGGATGAGGGGTTATCTTATAGAGGTGTATAAAATCACGAGAGGAATAGATCGGGTAGATGCACGGAGTCTCTTGCCCAGAGTAGGTGAATCGAGGACCAGAGGACATTGGTTTAAGGTGAAGGGGAAAAGATTTAATAGGAATCTGAGGGGTAACTTTTTCACACAAAGGGTGGTGGGTGTATGGAACAAGCTGCCAGAGGAGGTCATTGAGACAGGGACTATCCCCACGCTTAAGAAACAGTTAGACAGGTCCATGGATAGACAAAAAAAGCTGGAGTAACTGGAGAGAGGCAGCATCACTGGAGAGAATGAATGGGTGACGTATCGGGTCGACACCCTTCTTCGAAACAAAACCTCTTCATTCTCTCCAGAGATGCTGCCTGCTTTTTGTTTTTATAACCATATAACAATTACAGCACGGAAACAGGCCCTCCCGGCCCTTCCAGTCCGTGCCGACCATTTGTTTTCCCCTAGTCCCATCTACCTGCACTCAGACCATACCCCTCCATTCCCTTCACGTCCATATACCTATCCACTTTACTCTTAAATGTTAAAATCGATCCTGCCTCCACCACTTCTGCTGGAAGCTCATTCCACACAGCCACCACCCTCTGAGTAAAGAAGTTCCCCCTCACGTTACCCCGAAACTTCTGTCCCTTAATTCTCATGTCATGCCGTCTTGTTTGAATCTTCCCTACCCTCAATGGGAAAAACGTATCCACGTCAACTCTGTCTATCCCTTTCATCATTTTTAAAGACCTCAATCAAGTCCCCCCTTAACCTTCTGCGCTCCAAAGAATAAAGACCTAACTTGTTCAAACCTTTCTCTGTAACATAGTTGCTGGAACCCTGGCAACATTCTAGTAAATCTCCCCTGTACTCTCTCTATTTTGTTGACATCCTTCCTATAACTAGGCGACCAAAATTGTACACCATACTCCAGAATTGGTCTTACCAATGCCTTGTACAATTTTAACATTACTTCCCTACTCCTATATTCAATGCTCTGATTTATAAAGGCCAGCACACCAAAGGCTTTCTTTACCACCCTATCTACATGCGATTCCACCTTCAGGGAACTATGCACAGTTATTCCTTAGATCCCTCTGTTCCACAGCATTTCCTCAATTCCCTACCATTTACCATGTACTTCCTATTTTGATTTGTCCTGCCAAGATGTAGCACTTCACACTTAACAACATTAAAACTCCATCTGCCATCTTTCAGCCCACGTTTCCAAATGGCCCAAATCTCTCTGTAGACTTTGAAAATCTACTTCATTATCCACAACACCACCTATCTTAGTATCATCTGCATACTCACTTATCCAATTTTCCACCCCATCATCCAGATCATTGATGTATATGACAAACAACAGTGGACCCCAACACAGATCCCTGAGGCACCCCACTGGTCACCGGCTTCCAACCTGACAAACAGCCATCCACCATTACTCTCTGACATCTCCCATTCAGCCACTGTTGAATCCATCTTGCTTCTCCGCCATTAACACCCAAAGATTGAACCTTCTTAACCAACTTTCCATGGGTAACCTTGTCAAAGGCCTTACTGAAATCCATATAGACAACATCCACTGCTTTACCCTCATCAATTTCCCTAGTTACCGCTTCAAAAAATTCAAGAAGGTTTGTCAAACATGACCTTCCAGGCACAAATCCATGTTGACTGCTCCTGATCAGACCCTGTTTATTCAGATGCTTATATATGGAATCGGTATGGGTAGAGTATGAGACGTGAATTGGCCAAGATTGACTGGCAATTAATTCTAAAAGGGTTGACGGTGGATATACAATGGAAGACATTTAAAGACTGCATGGATGAACTACAAAAATTGTTCATCCCAGTTTGGCAAAAGAATAAATCGGGGAAGGTAGTGCATCCGTGGATAACAAGGGAAATCAGGGATAGTATCAAAGCAAAGGATGATGCGTACAAAGTAGCCAGAAAAAGCAGCATACCAGAGGACTGGGAGAAATTCAGAGACCAGCAGAGGAGGACAAAGGGCTTAATTAGGAAAGGAAAAATAGATTATGAAAGAAAACTGGCAGGGAACATAAAAACTGACTGCAAAAGTTTTTTATAGATATGTGAAGAGAAAGAGGTTAGTTTAAAACAAATGTAGGTCCCTTGCAGTCAGAAACAGGTGAGTGGATCATGGGGAACAAGGATATGGCGGACCAATTGAATAACTACTTTGGTTCCGTCTTCACTAAGGAAGACATAAATAATCTGCCTGAAATAGCAGGGGACTGTGGGTCAAAGGAGGAATTGAGTGAAATCCAGGTCAGTCGGGAAGTGGTGTTGGGTAAATTGAATAGATTAAAGGCCGATAAATCCCCAGGGCCAGATAGGCTGCATCCCCAGAGTACTTTAGGAAGTAGCTCAGGAAATAGTGGATGCATTAGTGATAATCTTTCAAAACTCTTTAGATTCTGGAGTAGTTCCTGAGGATTGCCGGGTAGCAAATGTAACCCCTCTTTTTAAGAAGGGAGGGAGAGAGAAAACGGGGAATTACAGACCAGTTAGTCTAACATCGGTAGTGGGAAACTGCTAGAGTCAGTTATTAAAGATGGGATAGCAGCACATTTGGAAAGTGGTGAAATCATTGGACAAAGTCAGCATGGATTTACAAAAGGTAAATCATGTCTGACGAATCTTGTGGAATTTTTCGAGGATGTAACTAGTAGCGTGGATAAGGGGAGAATCAGTGGATGTGGTATATCTGGACTTCCAGAAGGCTTTCGACAAGGTCCCACATAAGAGATTAGTATACAAACTTAAAGCATACGGTATTAGGGGTTCAGTATTGATGTGGATAGAGAACTGGCTGGCAAACAGGAAGCAAAGAGTAGGAGTAAACGGTCCTTTTCCACAATGGCAGGCAGTAACTAGTGGGGTACCGCAGGGCTCAGTGCTGGGACCCCAGCTGTTTACAATATATATTAATGATCTGGATGAGGGAATTGAAGGCAATATCTCCAAGTTTGCGGATGACACTAAGCTGGGGGGCAGTGTTCGCTGTGAGGAGGATGCTAGGAGACTGCAAGGTGACTTGGATAGGCTGGGTGAGTGGGCAAATGTTTGGCAGATGCGGTATAATGTGGATAAATGTGAGGGTATACACTTTGGTGGCAAAAACAGGAAAGCAGACTATTATTTAAATGGTGGCCGATTAGGAAAAGGGGAGATGCAGCGAGACCTGGGTGTCATGGTACACCAGTCATTGAAAGTAGGCATGCAGGTGCAGCAGGCAGTGAAAAAAGCGAATGGTATGTTAGCTTTCATAGCAAAAGGATTTGAGTACAGGAGCAGGGAGGTTCTACTTCAGTTGTACAGGTCTTGGTGAGACCACACCTGGAGTATTGCGTACAGTTTTGGTCTCCAAATCTGAGGAAGGACATTATTGCCATAGAGGGAGTGCAGAGAAGGTTCACCAGACTGATTCCTGGGATGTCAGGACTGTCTTATGAAGAAAGACTGGATAGACTCGGTCTATACTCTCTGGAATTTAGGAGATTGAGAGGGGATCTTATAGAAACTTACAAAATTCTTAAGGGGTTGGACAGGCTAGATGCAGGAAGATTGTTCCCGATGTTGGGGAAGTCCAGGACAAGGGGTCACAGCTTAAGGATAAGGGGGAAATCCTTTAAGACCGAGATGAGAAAGACTTTTTTCACACAGAGAGTGGTGAGTCTCTGGAACTCTCTGCCACAGAGGGTAGTTGAGGCCAGTTCATTGGCTATATTTAAGAGTGAGTTGGATGTGGCCCTTGTGGCTAAGGGGATCAGAGGGTGTGGAGAGAAGGCAGGTACGGGATACTGAGTTGGATGATCAGCCATGATCATATTGAATGGCGGTGCAGGCTCGAAGGGCTGAATGGCCTACTCCTGCACCTAATTTCTATGTTTCTATGTTTCTATATATTATCTCTAAGTATCCTTTCCATTAATTTGCCCACCACTGACGTCAAACTAATAGGTCTATAATTGCTAGGTTTATTCTTTGAACCCTTTTTAAACAATGGAACAACATGCGCAGTACGCCAATCCTCCGGCACTATTCCCGTTTCTAATGACATTTGAAATATTTCTGTCATAGCTCCTGCTATTTCTACACTAACTTCCCTCAATGTCCTAGGGAATATCCTGTCAGGACCTGGAGACTTATCCACTTTTATATATTTCAAAAGTGTCAGTACTTCCTCCTCTTTGAATCTCATAGTTTCCATAGCTACTCTACTTTTTTTTCCCCTTAACTCACAGAGTTCAATATCCTTCTCCTTGGTGAATACCGAAGAAAATAAAATTGTTCAATATCTCCCCCATCTCTTTTGGCTCTGCAGATAGCTGTCCATTCTGGTTCTCTAATGGTCCAATTTTATCCCTCGTTATCCTTTTGCTATTAATATAGCTGTAGAAACCCTTTGGGTTTACTTTCACCTTTCTTGCCAAAGCAACCTCATATATTCTTTTAACCTTCCTAATTTCTTTCTTAAGAATCTTTTTACATTCTTTATACTCCTCTAGCACCTCATTTACTCCATGCCTCCTATAATTATTGTAGATATCTCTCTTTTTTCGAAACAAGTGTACAATTTCCCTTGAAAACCATGGCTCTTTCCAATTTTTACTATTTCCTTTCAACCTAACAAGGACATAAAGATTCTGTACTCTTACAATTTCCCCTTTAAATGTCCTCCATTTCTCTTCTACATCCTTCCCATGAAACAAAGTGTCTCAATTCACTCCTTTAAAATCCTTACGCATTCCCTCAAAGTTAGCCTTTCTCCAATCAGAAATCTCCACCCTAGGTCCAGTTCTGACTCTCTCCATAATTATATTGAAACTAATGGTATTGTGATTACTGATCCCGAAGTGCTCACCAACGCATACCTCCGTCACCTGACCTGCCTCATTTCCTAACAGGAGGTCCAGCACTGCCCCTTCTTTGGTCGATACCTCTATGTACTGCTGCAAAAAACTATCCTGCACACATTTTCCAAACTCCAAACCATCCAGCCCATTTACAGAATGTGTTTCCCAGTCTATTTTTGGAAAATTGAAATCTCCCACAATCACTACCTTGTGCTTACTACTAATATCTGCTATCTCCTTACATATTTGCTCTTCCAATTCTCGCTCCCCATTTGGCGGTCTATAATACACCCCTAAAAGTGTTGCTACACCGTTCCCACTTCTCAGTTCCACCCAAATAGCCTCCCTAGAGCCCTCTAATCTATCCTGCCAAAGCACTGCTGTAATATCTTCTCTGACAAGCAATGCAACACCTCCCCCTCTGGTCCCTCCAATTCTATCACACCTGAAGCAACGAAATCCTGGAATATTTAGTTTCCAATCACAGCCCTCCTGCAACCATGTTTCACTGATTGCCACAACATCATATTTCCAGGTGTCAATCCAGGCTCTAAGTTCATCCACCTTACTTCTAGCATTAAAATGTACACATTTTAGAAACCCACTATCCCTTATTCTCTGTCTATTATCTTTTTCATCTTTCTCGTCTACATTTTGGATCCGAGTGCTTCCCTTCTCTGCCTCTTGCCCCACACCCTGACCCCTAGCCCCCTCTACCCGAGTCCCTCCCCCCAGCCTTTCTAGTTTAAAGTCTCCCCAGTAGCCTTTGCAAATCTCCCTGCCAGGATATTGGCCCCCCTCGGGTTCAAGTGCAACCCGTCCTTTGTGTACAGATCATGCCTTCCCCAAAAGAGGTCCCAGTGATCAAGAAACTTGAATCCCTGCCCACTGCACCAGTCCCTCAGCCACGCATTTATCCTCCACCTCATTTCATTCTATCACTGTCACGCGGCACAGGCAGTAATCCTGAAATCGTTACCCTTTTGGTCCTTCTCCTTAACTTTCCCCCCAACTCCCTAAATTCTCCCTTCAGGACCACGTCACTTTTTCTGCCTATGTAATTGGTACCTATGTGTACCACAACATCAGGCTCCTCTCCCTCCCTTTTCAGAATCTTTTGGACACGTTCTGACACATGCGAGACCCTGGCACCAGGGAGGCAAACTACCATCCGGGTCTCCCGACTGCGTCCACAGAATCGCCTATCCGACCCCCTAACTATAGGGTCCCCTATTACAATTGCCCTCCTCTTTTGCTACCCTTCTGAGCATCAGGGCCGGTCTCTGTGCCGGAGGCCCGGCCGCTGTTGCTGCCCCCAGCTAGGCTGTCCCCTCCAATCGTACTCAAACCCGAGTACCTATTTTCCAGGTGTACGGTCACAGGGGTACTCTCTAGCCCCTGCCTCTGCCCCTTGCCCTTCCTAACTGTGACCCACTTGTCTGCCTCCTGTGGTCTGGGAGTGACTACCTCCCTGTAGCTCCTCTCTATGACCTCCTCACTCTCCCTGACCAGACGGAGGTCATCGAGCTGCTGCTCCAGGTTCCTAACACAGTCCTTTAGGAGCCCCATCTCAACACACCTGGCGCAGATGTGGACGTCTGGAGGGCTGTCAGATTCCATGACCTCCCACATCTGACATCCACAACAGTACACTGCCCTGGCCTTCATACTCCCCCCTTACACAGGATACAATATCAACACAATACAAAGTACACAACAAACTGCTGGAATCTGACTGCCAATCAGCTGCTTTCCCTAGTCCACTTCCCACCAATCAGCTGCTTACCCTAGTCCACTTCCCACCAATCAGAGGCTTCCTCAAAAAAAACCCACTTCTCCAAATGGAATGTTATGGATTTCGGTAAAAACAAGCCCCGCGCTGGATTTTAAACCTTACCGGTCGGGTGTCGCTCCTCCCCCTCCTCCTCCTCTTCCAACGGCTCCTGTGGGCCTCTGAAAAAAACAAGCCCCGCGCTGGATTTTTAAGCTTACCGGTCGGGTGTCGCTCCTCCCCCTCCTCCTCTTCTTCCAACGGGTCCTGTGGGCCTCACTCTATTTTATATTCGGTTTAAACCAGCATCTGCAGTTCCTTCCTACACAGGTCCATGGATAGGACAGGTCATAGTCATAGAGTGATACGGTGTGGAAACAGGCCCTTAGGCCCAACTTGTCCACACTGGCCACAATGTCCCAGCTACACTAGTCCCACTTGTCTGCGCTTGGTCGATATTCCTCCAAACCTGGATCTGGATCTGGATGTAGTATGCTGAAAAGCTCTCGGTAGAGCATCACTCAGCACTGGAGGTTGGACAATTTTATACTGGACAATTATATATTTTTTTAATAGAAACATAGAAAAAGCTGTTCGGCCCTTCGAGCCAGCACCGCCGTTAATTGTGATCATGGCTGATCGTCCCCAATCAATAACCCGTGCCTGCCTTCCCCCCACATCCCTGATTCCACCAGCCCCTAGAGCTCTATCTAACTCTCTCTTAAATCCATCCAGTGATTTGGCCTCTGCTGCCCTCTGTGGCAGGAATTCCACAAATTCCCAATCTCTGGGTGAAAACGTTTTTTTCTCACCTCAGTCTTAAATGGCCTCCCCTTTATTCTAAGAATGTGGCCCCTGGTTCTGGACTCGCCCAACATTGGGAACATTTTTCCTGCAACTAGCTTGTCCAGTCCTTTAATATTTTATATGTTTCTATAAGATTCCCCCTCATCCTTCTAAACACCAGTGAATACAAGCCTAGTCTTTTCAATCTTTCCTCTTATGACAGTCCCACCATCCCAAGGATCAATCTTGTGAACCTGTGCTGCACTGCCTCAATCACAAGGATGTCCTTCCTCAAATTAGGAGGCCAAAACTGCACACAATACTCCAGATGTGGTCTTACCAGAGCCGTATACAACTCTCTACTCTACTCCTATACTGAAATCCTCTTGTTATGAAGGCCAACATTCCATTAGCTTCCTTCACTGCCTGCTGTACCTGCACACCAACTTTCAGTGACCGGTGTACAAGGACACCCAGGTCTCGCTGTACCTCCCCCTTACCCCACCTAACCCCACTGAGATAATAATCTGACCCCTTGTTTTTTCCACCAACATTTTTATCAAGCCCATTAATCAAGCCAATTCACCTACAAACCTGTACATCTTTGGAGTGTGGGAGGAAACCGAAGATCTCGGAGAAAACCCACGCAAATCACGGGGAGAGCGTACAAACTCCAAACAGACAGCACCCGTAGTCAGGCTGCAACTCTACCGCTGCGCCACCGTGACCTGTCCTATCCAAGTACCTGTGTAACTGATTCTTCAGCAATGGAATAGTCCCAGCCTCAACTTCCTCGGGCACCTTGTTCCATACACCCACCATCCTTTGTGCGAAAAAGTAGCCCTTCAGATTCCTATTAAATCTTTTCCCCTTGACCTTGAACCTATGTATGTCCCCTGGTCCTCGATTCCCCCATTCTGGGCAAGAGACTCTTGCAGGTGAGAGGTGTAGCTGGGACATGTAGGGCCGAAGGGCCAGTTTCCACACTGTGTCACTCTGTGATCCAGTGGCTGGCAGGAGCTGCCACGTGTTAACTGCTGACTTCATACTGAGCTGGGGTGTTGGTGGGCCAGGACGCATCTACCTGATCTATTCCTCTCATGATTTTGTACACCTGTTTAAGATTATCCCTCATCCTCCCGTGCTCCATGGAATAGAGTCCCAGCCTGCTCAACCTCTCCCTGTGGCTCACACCCTCTAGTCATGGCAACATCCTCGTAAATCTTCTCAGAACCCTTGACAATATATTTCCTATGACATGGTGCCCAGAACCGAACGCAATATTCTAGATGAGGTCCCACCAAGGTTTGGTGGGATATGGACCAAACACAGGCAGGTGAGAGGTGTAGCTGGGACATGTAGGGCCGAAGGGCCAGTTTCCACACTGTGTCACTCTATGATCCAGTGGCTGGCAGGAGCTGCCACGTGTTCACTGCTGACTTCATACTGAGCTGGGGTGTTGGTGGGCCAGGACGCAGTGCCCTCTGGGGGTTGTAGTCCTAATAACCGCGCCCTGCGTTGGTTGGCGATGCGGCATGACGCATACAACTCCCGGCGTGCCGCGGGGCGTGAGCCACGTCAGGGCTGCAGGTGGACCGCAAAGCCCATCTGGGGGATGTAGTCCGCCTGCCGCGCCCTCTGCTGGGTGGCGGGGCGAGTGACGTCAGTGGTCTACAACTCCCGGCGTGCCGCGGGGCGTGAGCCACGTCAGGGCTGGCTGGGGCCGCTGTGCCCCAGGTGCCCTCTGGGTGATGTAGTCCGTGACGTGCCGGGAACCGCCGGGTGGCGATGCGGGCTGACGTCACCCGCCTACAACTCCCGGCGCGCCGCGGGGCGCGGGGACAGCCGCTTGTTATTTCCGGGTTGGAGGCGCCGCCATTTTGGGCAGTGACAGACGGGACTCGCTGTTGTCGGCCCCGCGTCCCCTTCAGCACCGCTACCGCCGCCCACGGCCCGCCCGCCCGGCCTCCCGGGGCAGCAGCAGCAGCAGCAGCCGCCGCCCACGCCGATCCGCACCGCACCGCCGCCCACACGGACATGTCAACCATGAATCCCGAATAGTAAGTTCGGGTTGGCGCCCGCTGGGCCCGAGGCCTGAGGCCTGCAGCGGAGGGGAGGGGAGGGGCGGGGGCTGGGCCGCAGCCCGAGGCCCGAGGGTGACAGTGACACTGGGGGCCCGCTCTTTCTTCTACGCGCTGCAGCCTGGGCTGTGGACGGACACAGAGTACTGGAGTAGCTCAGCGGGTCGGGCAGCGTCTGTGGGGAACGAGGAGAGTGTGTAGAACATGAAACGTCACCTCTCCGTGTTCTCCACAGATGCTGCCTGACCCGCTGAGTTACTCCAGCACTCTGTGTCTTATTTTGTAAACCAGCATCTGCAGCTCCTTGTTCCCGACACCGAAGCCAGAGGTAGATAATGATGAGAGGACAGATGGTTGGACAAAGGCCAGAACGAAAAGACAGAAGACGTGTGACAAAAGGATTGGAGAGTTACGAATTGTGATGCCAGAGGAAGGATTTAAGTGGAAGGGGGCAGAGAAATGGGTGTGAGTCCATGTGGGGAACTGCGATTAGGTGTGGGGGTGGGGTGGGGAGAGAAAAAGTAAGGAAGCATTACTTGTAGGTTACACAAAAGCTGGAGAAACTCAGCGGGTGCAGCAGCATCTAAGGATCGAAGGAGATAGGCGACGTTTCGGGTCGAGACCCTTCTTTAGGGTTAGGGTTTACTTGTAGGTTAATGTTCCTTCTCTCCAGAGATGCTGCCTCAGTGCCTGTCCCGCTGAGTTACTCCAGCATTTTGTGTCTATCTTCGATTTAAACCAGCATCTGCAGTTCTTTCCTACACAGTACATGTAGGTTAGTTACCTAAAATCGGATAATTCAATTATCGTACCTTTAGGTTGTGAGCTTATCTGAGCGGAACCACAGAGAAGTACAAGGGCCCAGTGCCCTGAACATGGCAACACATTTGGACAGAGCAGCGTACAAAGCAGTGTAGGAAAGAACTGCAGATGCTGGTTTAAATCGAAGATGGACACAAAATGCTCAGCGGGCCAGGCAGCATCTCTGGAGAGAGGGAATGGGTGGCGTTTTGGGTCGAGACCAGTGTACAAGATGTTTGGCATGCTTGCCCTCGTTGGGAAGGGTATTGAGTACAATGTTGGGGCATAGTAATGCAGCTGCAGAAGTTATTGGTGAGATCACACTTGGAGTTCTGGCCACCCTGCTATAGGAAGGATGTCATTAAACTGGAAAGGTTATTTGGCCCATGTTTCTCTTCACCCTTCCTATCCAAATACCTTTGAAAAGTCATAATTGTTTCCGCTTCTCTAGCTTCCTCTGGCAGCTCATTCCAGCGGACTACCTTCTGAGTGGAAAAAGTTGCCCATCTTAAATCTCTTCCCCCTCACCGTAAGCCTGTGCCCACTAGTTTTAGAATCCTTTACCCTGGGATAAAGACTGTGAGCATTCATTTTATCCGTGTTCCTCATGAATTGTACACTTCAATGTTCAGCCCTCAGCCTCCGACACCTCAAAGAAAATAGTCCCAGCCTGTACAACCTCCCCCTCTAATTCAAGCCATTGTATGGGATCACACTCAGAGTACTTTGTGCAGATCTGGTTCCCCAGCTACAGGATGGATGGCATTATGTTCGAAAAAGATGCAGTATAGATTTGTGGGTTTGACAGGGTTTGTGCCCCACCCCCACCTTTAGACAGATGCTCTGCCCTCACCCACCTTCTTTTGTCAAGTGCTGCACCCCCACCATTTTTGACCCTGGCTGGTATCCCCTCCCCTCCTGTTTGAAGATAGTTATACCACTCCCCCCTCCACGTGACGGTATCACCTGTCCTGGGTTCACGCAACACTATCCCTTAGCTGCTGACTTCCTGCTGTTGTGGTCTGTGCCTGGGTGCATCCAGCATTCCTCCTCATGCCTGTTGTTGCACAATAACAGATAGTGTGTCAGCTGAGCTTCTACATGTCTGAGCAAACGTCCTTCCTGAAGATAGGGTGTCTTTGCGGGCTTGGTACCGGAAAGAGAAATGAATGAGCAACTCTTAGTTGCTGCAGACCTGGTGTATATTTGTCTGGTTGTAGCAGCCTACTGCCAGATACTCAGCTCTAAGCTGAAAGTAATGCATTAAAATTATTTGTTTTTCTTCATGACATTGTTACATGAAATGTGTGTCCACGAGCAATCCAAAACCGGTGTCTTGACTTTGCTCGCTTCCTATCCTTAGTTATGCTTGTCCAAGCGTTCAGAGCAACTTGGAGCAGAGTTCCTGCCTGAGAAATGTGAAAATCCACATTGTGTTCGAGAAAACTGTCCTTCTAGGAACATAAACATTTATTTAAAAATCTTTTCCAGTGTTCAAAGAATAAGTTCCAGTCAGACATATAATCGTGCTCCACAATTAACAGCCTCTATCTACTTTTTCCACATTTACACATTTTTGGTGTGTTCTTCCTGGCCCTTTTCAATTTGATCCATATTGGGCCACATGTAAATCAAACTTGTGTGACATTATATAATACTATTCATGAGTGAGATTCAACAGGAATTCTGGAGTTACAAAGCTAGTCGGACCATTAGCAGTCAATTTAAATCTATCACTTTAATTCATTACATGGTGAATTGGTGGTGAAATTCACGGAGATTGCAGAATTTACCTGTTGGTGATGCCAAGAGCTGGCTCATCTCTGCGCGCCAATGTAGGTGCTTCATGTACAGGCTTGTATGAAATAACTTTCCCACCGGCTATTGGATGGCAGCCGGTGCAGGGATCACTTCCCTGAAAGCAGCTAATTACAACACAATATTAATATTTCCCAATCTGTCACAGTTTGATGTTCAAATGGCCCAATGCCTCCTTGGGTACAAGTGATTGAAAACCAACATGCAGGTGCAGCAAGCAATTCGGAAGGCAAATGGTATGCAGATCTTTATTGTGTATGGATTTGAATGCTGGAGTAAAGATGTCTTGCTGCAATTGAGTGGGGCCGCACCTGTGTAGTTTTGGTCTGCTTGCCCGCAGGAGAAGCCCAGTGAAGGTTTACCAACGGGTTCCTGGAATGGCAGACTTGCCGTGTGAAGGAGACTATTCTCACGGGTTCAGAAGAATGAAAGAAGCTCCCATTGAAACGGGATGGGTACATTTGGGAAAGGTGTCCCTTCCAGATGACATATCTGGCAACAGGGGGAGCAGTTACAGAATAATAGCTTGTCTCGTTACGTCTGAGTAAGGAGAACTATCTTAACTTTGAGGGTCGAATTCAGGTAGTCCTTGCTTTCTCCCTCCTTACCCTCCCCTTCCAAGCTCTCCTACAGCCCACTGTCTCCGCCTCTTCCTTTCTTCTTCCCCCCCCCACCACCTCCACATTAGTCTGAAGAAGGGTCTTGACCCGAAACGTCATCTATTCCTCCTTCGCTCCATAGATGCTGCCTCACCCGCTGAGTTTCTCCAACGTTTTTGTCTGCCTTCGATTTTTCCAGCATCTGCAGTTCCTTCTTTAGCTTTGAGGGTGCTAATTCTTCCCTGAGGGATTGCTGAGGCTCAGCCTTTAAGTTCAAAACGCGCTTGATGGAAGGAAACTTTGTAAAGGATCTAATTGATAGAGGGTACGTGAAGAAGAATTGCAACCCGGAGTGTCACCTATCCATTCCCTCTACAGATGCTTGTAATAGAAGGATTGGTCAGGAAAGTGGAGGTTGGTTGGAGGATCAGCCATAAACCTGATGAATGGCTGAGCAAACGTGAAGGGCTTGATGGCTTACTCCTGCTTCCAATTCTTATCATGAAGTAGTTCAAATGCAATTTAAACAACTCTCACTTGTCATATTGTTTGGTTCCCAATTAAATGGTCAGCTCCACCGACAGACAGTGGCAGATTAAATGCGTTACGTTTGCAGATACCCTGTATAGCTGTCTAAACTCAGCAGCATTAATATAGTTTGATACGTAATTCTAGGTGTCACATGGATATGGAGGGAGAGGAGATTAATTAATCTCGGTATGAAGATTGTGGGCTGAAGGGCTTGTTTCTGTGCTGTACTGTGGTCTGTGTCCTTCAGTTTAAACTGCTTTCACGTTTCTTTTTGGTGCTTCTGATATTGTCGCTTCCCCCGTGCAATGCAGCGGATTGTCAGCTGTGATTGTGTAAACACTGACTTGGGAGCCATAAACCATCGGATTCAGAAGCTAACAATGGAGCCACGGTACAGTGTCTTACAGCTCAGAAACTGGGCTTGATTCTGCCCATCAGTGCTGTCTGTGTGGCCTTCGCACGTTTTCCCCGTGACTGTGTGGGTTATCCTCCCCCCCCCCCCCCCCCCCCGTGTCCCTGGTTGTTTGGATAATTCTGAGCTCTATGTGGCTCCACCTACTCTGAAGGTAAATACGATATAATACAATATAAACAGCTCACAATGGCTTGTTCCCTTTATCATCGATACTTTTTTGCATATCTTTCATTCATTGTTCTTCATCTCTCTACATCACCATCTATATCTCTCGTTTCCCTGATCCCTGACCAGTCTGAAGAAGGGTCTCGACCCGAAACGTCGCCTATCTCCTTCGCTCCTTAGATGCTGCTGCACCCGCTGAGTTTCTCCAGCCTTTTGTGCAACCCATAATACAATAGAACTTTATTTATCCCAGGAGGGAAATTGATCTGCCAACAATCATAAAAACACAAGATACATGAAACATGAAATTAAAGTGACGAGTGGAAAGGATTGGGATGTGCAAAGATTTGGGGGGGGGGGGGGGTGAGGAGAGTCAGTCTCAATCTACCCCATGACAGAAGGGGGAGGAGTTTGATAGCCCAAGGGAAGAAGGATCTCCAGTGGCGTTCTGTGCTGCATCTTGGTGGAACCAGTCTGTTGCTGAAGGTGCTCCTCGGATGGTTGATAGTGGACTGAATAACTTACAGAATAGTGAAGGATAGAGTGGATGTGGAGAGGATGTTTCCACTAGTGGGAGAGTCAAGGACTAGAGGTCGTAGTCTCAGAAATTAAAGGATCTTCTTTTAGGAAGGAGATGAGGATTTTCTTTTGTCAGAGGGTGGAGAATCTGGGTTTCTTTGCTACAGCAGGCTGTGGAGGCCAAGTTAGTGGATATTTTTAAGGCATAGATAGATAGATTCCTGATTGGTATGGGTGTCGGGTTATGGGGCGAAGGCAGGAGAATGGGGTTTGGAGGGAGAGATAGATCAGCCATGATTGAATGGCAGAGTAGACTTGATGGGCCGAATGCCCTGATTCAACTCCTATCACTTATGACCTTATGACTAGTGTGAGAGGGGGTGGTTTAGGTAAGCCATTTAGAACGGAAATGAGGAAACACCTTTTCACACAGAGAGTTGTGAGTCTGTGGAATTCTCTGCCTCAGAGGGCGGTGGAGGCGGTTCTCTGGATGCTTTCAAGAGAGAGCTAGATAGGGCTCTTAAAGATAGCGGACTCATGGGATATGGGGAGAAGGCAGGAATGGGGTACTGATTGTGGATGATCAGCCATGATCACATTGAATGGCGGTGCTGGCTCGAAGGGCCGAATGACCTACTCCTGCACTT
The DNA here is from genome assembly GCA_035221665.1 of Okamejei kenojei. Taxonomy (NCBI): domain Eukaryota; kingdom Metazoa; phylum Chordata; class Chondrichthyes; order Rajiformes; family Rajidae; genus Okamejei; species Okamejei kenojei. The sequence goes on from CM069138.1 coordinate 3,165,725, forward strand.
ATTGTCTATTGTTTACAGGGAATTGGATGTGTGAGTGGCATTGCTCTCACGCCCAGCTCCTGTTCAAGGGGCCGACTGGCCTCCAGTGCTGTTTGGAAGTATGGAAAGTGCTGACAGTTAACTTTGAAGCGCAGTTGGATGGAAGTTGTGAAATGTGTAACCTTTGGCCAAAATGTTGTGCCATCTGTAAGCATGTGTCAGCCATTTGCTGCTGACACCCGTTGTTAGGCATACACTGAACATCTTGTTCATCTGGCCTCTCCTACCTTGGGTTTATCCAACAGTCACACTGTAGGAAGAGCTTGTTCTATACTGGAGAGGACGGTTTACATAATGTGATAAACAATAGGGCTATAGCAATGAGAGGTGAATGGCACTGGTTTCACACCTTTAGCACACTCTTCAAGTACCCATCTACGTGAAAAATCAAACCGCTATAGATACTGGAAACATAATGTAAAAGCACTCAATGTTGAATCTTCTCAGCAGGTCAGGCCACTGTGGGAAGAGAAATAGTTAACTGAAGTGTTTCTCTTAACACAGGTGTGACCTGACCTGTGAGTATTTGCATCATTGACTGTTTTTATTTTAGTCTCACCTATACTGAACACATTTCCAGCACTGGGTCTGTGACATTCTTTGCCCTGGCAATTAAACGCTCCTCTGGATAATGCTAGATCATACCCATAGTGTATCTGCCATATCTGCCTCTACCGCTCACATGGCCTGGGCGTTCCAGATTCGAACCTGGATGGAAAATAATCACCTTGGATTTCTTCTCAATCTCCACCCTCTAGTTTTAGCTAGCTCTGTCATTGGGAAAAGCTTCCTATTTATTTCACCATGCACACCAGCCTCTCAGATGCAATCAAGCGCTTCTTATAATGTGACTTGTGTATAAGATATGGGAGTGAGTTATATATGTGTAAGGTGCTGCCCAGCAAGTAGTAATGTATATGAGGTTACTTGTGTAGGAAGGAACTGCAGATGCAAGTTTCAATCGAAGATGGACACAAAAAGCTGGAGTAAGGCAGCATCTCTGGAGAAAAGGAATAGGTGGCATTTCTGGTCGAGATGAATGGTCTCAACCCGAAATATCACCTATTCCTTTCCTCCGGAGATGCTGCCTGAGCCGCTGAGTTACTCCAGCTTTTTGTTTCTGCTTGGTATCTAGATTGCAGATGTTTTGTTCAGAGTGAAAACAATACAGTTAATGTGATGTACAATATTCAGTTGGTGTAATCACTGACTTATAATCTTGTACGAAATAATGAAGTTTAGGATTGAATGTGTAATCCTGCTTGAAATAGTCTGGTGGTTTTGGGATAGGATGTAATAATAACAACTCGTGATAGTTTCTCTTATAGTTTTAAAAACACTCCATGACGAGGAGTCCTTGTCACTTGTCAGATTGTGTTTACAAAATCCACCAACTCTGAGAGAATTGAAATGGATATTTTAAACTTGAGGTGCTACCAGCATTTAGTATATTGTCATGATGGTATCTGTAATCACAAACCTCTGAGCACGGGATGGCGTCTTTTGATAATGTTGGGTACGAGGCGGCTCCCAAGGGTCGTGCCATCCTAACGGTCAAACCCCTCGGCACGGGAATAGTTCAGTCCAGAGGCGGCCCTTAACCAGAGGGTTTAAAGGCAAGGGTTTTGGGTGCCATCTTTCTCTCATGGACTTCCTGGCGACTTGAAAGAACTACGTACAGCGCGTACAGCGCACTCCGGCAGCTCCCGATTTCCTCCGGTGGGGCGGGGGAGCTGTGGAAGGAGTTGCGGCTTCATCCCGGAGGCCGATAAGATCGCCCCCGCGGCCGTATCGGGTACTGCACCTGCAGTCCAGCGCCAGCAAGCTCCAAGCGCCGCCAGCAGGAGGCGCTGGTGCTATTACCACCAGCGCTGGGGTGCTGCAGCACGGAGATGCTGTCAGCCGTGCACGTTCCCGGGAAACGCCTGGGCCGGCTGCCAATGGTCCCCACGGCTGCCGGCCAGATCCACCGACTCTTCGCCTGGGATCGGCGCTCCGGGACCCGCTTCCTCGTCGATACCGGGGCAGAGCTGAGCGTCCTGTCCCCTTCGCTGGCCGACATTCGTTCCGGTAAGCGGACTTCACCGCGACGAATGGCAGGCCCATCCGCACGTATGGAATTCGCAGCGTTTGGTCAACGCCGCCACGATGGAGCCGATCACGCTGCGATTGGATGAGACGGTGGGACGCCCCTGTCGTCAGTGGATTCCCGCTTCGCCCGGGTATTAGCCGCATTCCCAAATATCCTGACCCCACAGTTTCGGTCTTCGACCCCCAGTCACAGGGTGGTTAATTTCATCCAAACTACTGACCCACCTCTCCATGCACGAGCATGCCGACTGCCGCTGGAAAAACTACGTCGGGAATTCCGCACAATGGAGTCCTTGGGGATAGTCCGCCCTTGCAGCAGCCCATGGGCGTCCCCACTTCACATGGTCCCTAAGGCAAGCGGGGGCTGGCGACCCTGCGGGGATTATCGGCGGCTGAATGCCGCAACAACCGCAGATCAATAGCCCATACCCCACATCCAGGACTTCACCGCCCATTTGGCCGGGGCTACTATATTCTCCAAAGTGGATCTGGTCCGGGGTTATAACCAGATCCCGGTCCACCCGGAGGATGTACCCAAGGCGGCGATCATCACGCCGTTCGGCCTCTATGAATTCGTGCGGATGCCGTTCGGCCTCAAAAATGCTGCTCAGGCATTCCAACGCCTGATGGACGGGGTGTGTCGCGGCCTGGACTTTGTTTTTGTCTACCTCGACGACATCCTAGTGGCCAGCCGCTCGCAGCAGGAGCACTGCGCCCACCTCCGGCAGCTCTGTCAGCGGCTCAGGGAGCATGGCTTGGCTGTCAACCTCGCCAAGTGCCGTTTTGGGGTAACAGAAATCGACTTCCTTAGGCCACCGCGTGACTTCGCGAGGCGTGATTCCCCTGCCGGACAGGGTCGACGCCATCCGTCGGTTTCCCCGTCCGTACTCGGTGCGTGGCCTGCAGGTGTTTGTCGGGATGGTGGCATTCTATAACCATTTTGTGCCATCCGCAGCCCACATCATGCGGCCACTGTATCAACTTCTGGCGGGTGGGCAGCATAAGAACGTCGAGTGGACCAACGTGGCGGTGGCAGCGTTTGTCGGCGCGAAGGAGGCCCTTGCTCGGGCCGCACTGCTGGAGCACCCGCGGGAAAATGCCCCGACAGCTCTCACGGAGGACGCCTCGGAGTCTGTAGTCGGTGCCGTGCTGGAGCAACTGACGGACGGAGGTTGGCGGCCCCTCGCCTTCTTCAGCCGTCACCTCAACCGCGCTCAGGCCAAATACAGCGCGTTCAATCGCGAGCTCCTGGCTCTGTACCTCCGCCGCCCGTTCACCGTATACACGGACCACAAGCTGCTCACTTTCGCCCTGGCAAAGGTTTCCGACCCCTGGTCTGCACGGCAGCAGCGGCAGTTGGCTTACATTTCAGAATATACAACATCCATTCGCTACGTCGAGGGGAAGGAGAACCGGGTGGCTGACGCATTGTCCCGCCCCGCCATCGACGCCGTTTTCGCGGTGGCACCCGGAATCGACTTTTCTGCCCTGGCGGATGCACAGCTCACGGACGCTGAGATGCCCGCCTACCGGACTGCCATCTCTGGCCTTCGCCTCGAGGATGTCCCCCTCGGTCCCGGAGGGGCGACGATCTTGTGCGATGTGTCGTCCGGTCAGCCGCACCCCATCGTCCCTGCCGCCTGGCGCCGGAGGGTTTTCGACGTGATCCACGGGCTGGCTCACCCATCAATCCGGGCGACGACGACACTGGTGGCTGCTCGGTTCATGTGGCACTGTCTGCGCAAGCAGGTTGGCCACTGGGCTCGAACCTGCATTCCGTGCCAGATGGCAAAGATCCAGCGGCATGTCCGGGCACCACTCCAGGAGTTCGGCCTACCTCACCGGCGATTCGACCACCTCCATGTGGACATCGTGGGGCCTCTTCCGCCATCCCGGGGCATTACCCACCTCCTCACTATGGTGGACCGCTTCACGAGGTGGCCGGAGGCCATTCCCTTGGCTGATACTTCAACGGCTACGTTGTCCGCGCACTGGATTGCTCGCTTTGTGGTGCCGGCGCACATTTCCTCGGACCGGGGGCCGCAGTTCACCTCTGAGCTGTGGTCGGCCATGGCTCACTTGTCGGGGGTGCGGCTACACCACACCACAGCCTATCACCCGCAAGCCAACGGACTGGTGGAGAGGTTCCACCGGCAGCTCAGCGCTGAAGGCGCGACTCTCCGGCCCGGATTGGATGGACGAGTTGCCTTGGGTCTTGTTGGGCATCCGGACTGCCCCCAAAGAGGATTTGGCCTCATCATCGGCGGAGCTCGTATACGGGTCGCCGCTCACGGAGTTCATGCCGTCGGCACTGGGGCAACAGGGAACGCCCTCATCCACCCAAAAGGGCCTTCGCGAGCGAGTTGGCAGGCTCGCACCCGTCCCGACGTCCCGCCATGGGACATTTCGCGCGCACTTGCCATCAGCCATCCGGGACTGCCCTTATGTTTTCCTGTGCCGTGATGCCCACCGCGCGTGGCTTCAGAGGCCGTACGAGGGCCCATTCCGAGTGCTGCAACACGGGCAGACGACCTTTGTGTTGGACATGGGGGGCTGCCCGGAGATCGTGTCAATTGACGGGTTGAAGCCGGCACATCTGCCCGACCTCGGCCTCGAGGGCACCCCCCATCACGGCTCCCTCCGCCCGTCCTCCCGCCGGTCCCTTCACCTGTCCCTCCACCTGTGCTCCCGCACTTCCGCATGCAGTCCGGCCGTGCTGTGCGCCCGCCGGTGCGTTTCGTACCTCGGGTTCTGGTGGGGGGGACCTGTGGCAGCTCCCAAGGGTCGGACCATCCTAACGGTCAAACCCCTCAGCACGGGAATGGTTCAGTCCAGAGGCGGCCCTTAACCAGAGGGTTTAAAGGCAAGGGTTTTGGGTGCCATTTTTCTCTCATGGACTTCCTGGCGACTTGAAAGAACTAAATAAAAAGTTTCCCACTACACCTGGCTTCTCGCCTTGATTTCGGGATCATACCCCACAGGTAAAGGATGTGTTTACTGAATACATCCATTGACTGACCATTGTAGACAAAAGTCTCGACCCAAAACATCACCTATTCCATCGCTCCATAGATGCTGCCTCATGGGCTGAGTTTCACCAGCATTTTTGTCTTCCATTGACCATTAGTTGCTTGGTTGGACAGCAAAGGGTTCTTGCGAAGTCTAGACCCCCAACTTGTTTTAACTCAGTACCCAAAGGCCATATTTGGAATATTCTGGCCCATAGTTGTGAATGATATTCAGACTCTGCAGGTTGATTCACAAGTTCACAGGTTTTATGAATAGAATTAGGCCATTTGGCCCATCGACTCTACTCTGCCATTCAATCATGGCTGATCCCTCCCTCCTAATACCATGTTCCTGCCTTCTCCCCATAACCCTTGATACCCGTTCTAATCAAGAATGTGTCTCTCTCTGCCTTAAAAAATATTGGCCTCCACAGCCCTCTGTGACAATGAGTTCCATAGATCCACCACCCTCTGACTAAAGAAATTCCTCCTTACCTCCTTTCTAAAAGAGCGCCCTTTAATTCTGAGGCTGTGACCTTTGGTCATAGACTCTCCCATCAGTGGAAACATCCTCTCCACATCCACTCTGTCTATGCCTTTCATTACTCTGTAAGTTTCAATGAGGCCCCCCACCCTCATTCTTCTAAACTCCAGCGAGTACAGGCCCAGTGCCGACAAACGCTCATCATAGGTTAACCCACTCATGCCTGGGATCATTCTTGTAAACCTCCTCTGGACCCTCTCCAGGGCCAGCACATCCTTCCTCAGATATGGGGCCCACAATTGCTCACAATATTGCCAGTGCGATTGTGAGGGATACCTCTATCTGCTGATCATTCTCAAGGCTGGTATCTCTACAGTACTCCATATTTGGCTGCCGTTCTCAAACCTTGTTCTGATGGGCTTTGATCCTTATGCCCTGCCCCAAGTTTCACCTGGTAATTTTGCAGTATTCAGCACCGCTGCTATAGGTCACTAGTTTTGCTGATGTGTGTAGTTTACTGCCCGCTGCTTGCAAAGATATTAAAAATATGTCATCTTAAATAAGTATTTCATCTCCCACAGTTGAGATGGAGAATTGAAACCTGTTTTATGGACTTAATTTACAGACGAGTCTGGGAGATGTTTTGCTTGAACTAACTGTCTTCTTTTATTTGCACCAATTCTTGATTAATTCCAGTGTACTTTAAGGTAGAAGGGGTAACATTGCTACTCCACAGATGCTGCCTGACCCGCTGAGTTACTCCAGCACCGTGCCTTTTATATCACAGACAATTAACAGTCTGAATCGTCTGAAGAAGGGTTTCGGCTCGAAAACGTTGCCTATCTCCTTTGCTCCATAGATGCTGCTGCACCCGCTGAGTTTCTCCAGCATTTTGTGTACCCTCGATTTTCCAGCATCCTTCTTTAACACATAATTCTTCGACAATTAACAGTCGTCTGAGAAATGATGAAATGCGCCATGATGAACGAGTCATTGAATGGCCCTGGAGCCTGCTCAGCCATTCATGATGATCATGCTGATGTTTTCCTCATGTCCACTCCACTTTTCAGCTTTACGCCTGTAATTTGTAAATCTCCTGTAGCCTTAAAATCTCTCAGCCTTGAATATTGAGTGACTGTGGCAGATACTTCCAACTGGTCAGCATCTTCAGGGAAGTTCTTAGTATGAAGTGAGCATCTAGGCTCTCTCAAGTCCATTGGAATATAGTGACCTTCAATAAGATCACCTCGTATTCTTTTCTACTCCAGCGTGGATGGGCCCCAATCTTTCCTCATTGGACAACCTTTCTCTGCACCATCTCCCAAGTGAAAATATATGTTTCCTGCAATAAGCATACAGTGCACTCCAGACGCAGCCTCACCATTGCCTGATACATTTATGGCAAGATCTGTGTTGTATGGGCATTTAAATAAAACGAAGTACAGTTAAACTGAATTGCCAATCCTGTTCAACAAATGTATTAGTTTTATTTAGGATTACTCGTCAATGCAGTTTACCTGGATTTTCAAGTGACATTTCATCAGGTACTATGTAAAAGATTGTTTAAACACAAGATCAATTCTTGGGATGTGGTGTAAAATATCGCTATCAATAGGATTACTTAAATGCTTCTCCCTGGATTGCCACCTTGTGGTGGAGAAGCTTGTGAGGACCTGAGATCCTGAGAGCGATGCCGTCTGGAGCTGTGTTCCTGGTAGGGCCACCCATGGCGGTAAGGTCGAGGGGGAGGTCTCTGACAAAGAGCAATCCAACCAAGACCTCAACGGTGGAACAGGCAGAGGACGATGCCGGACCTTAGTGGAGCGTCACAACGGCTGGGAAGGCGGATGAAGGCTGCAGCAGCAAAGGGTCTCCGGTCGCCTTGGACTCCAGGCCACTGGATCCTGACCCAGATCTGTCAAGGACCGTGGGGTGGCTGTCTGTGCACCAGTCTCCCCACGTTAAACAAAGTCACGCACAAGCGTCCTCCAACCCTGGAGACTCCCATGGTCAGCCAGGACCGAGGAGCGGGGGGCCTAAGAAAGAAAGGAAAGAGAACAGAAGGAATTAACAACCTCTTGCAGTTTGCCGGCTATTATTAGATCCTTGTTGCAGGTTGCCGGGCTATTATTAGATCCTTGTTTGTTTGCAGTTAATGATGTAGAGCCGTGATAAAGAGCTTGGAAGAAAGTGAGAACACTGTCATGTGCAGGCTGCTGTGGACACGTTCGAGTTGGATCAGAGGGCGACAGGTGGACTACATGGAGGGGAAACATGAGGTGGCAGTGGGATTAGGTGGTGGAATGTATTTTAAATGGCGGGTTATACCGTGCAGACTGATATGGGTGTGTTGGTACAGGAAACACAAAGTCAACACACTGGCAGAACAAGCTGTTTGTAAGGCAAACATGTGTCAGTTTGCCAAGAATTTATACAATATGTCTGAGATCGCATTTGGAGAATATATATGATTGTCAGCAGAATTGACAGATTATTACAGATGGGATGTAGACAAAAATGCTGGAGAAGCTCAGCGGGTGAGGCAGCATCTATGGAGCGTAGGAAATACGTGACGTTTCGGGTCAAGACCCTTCAGAGTCGCCTATTTCCTTCGCTCTATAGATGCTGCCTAACCCGCTGAGTTTCTCCAGCATTTTTGTCTGCCTTCGATTTTCCAGCATCTGCTAGTTCCTTCTTAAACATTACAGATGGGATGTTCAGCCTCTATGCTAGGGGCATGGTCATTTGACGAGTCTGTTGCCATCTAGAATCAAGATGAATGCATTCCATATCCAGCCTCTCAAAGCACTTGATATGGATGATGCAACGCAAAGATGGTGGATGTCAAGGCCACTGGATAGTACTCTTTAAGGCATGAGATCTTGCTTCAACACCGGGATATTGGTCTTCTTGAGCAGGTGGGTACCTCAGAATGGAATAGGGAGAAATTAAACCTGTCCGTGAACTCTCCAGCTAGTGGTCCGCACAGCTACTAAGGACGTGGTCTGGGACCAGTTGCTTTCCGTGGGTTCACCCTCAGGAAGGCCGGTCTAACTTCTGAAACAGTGACCCTGGGAAAGGATGTCATCAGCCCATTGGCCTTTTGCTCAGAGCGAGCACAGAACGGTCTAAGTTAATTAAGGAGGGCCGCAGTGATGTTGCCTGACTTCACTTTGCAGCTAGTGATCGTATTCAGGCCTTTCCACAATCTGCGGCTGTCCACATGTTTATACTGGGACTCACGTTTGTCCGAGGATTGTCTCTTGGCATTCTTGATGCCTTTGCAAAGATCATAATGGCCTACTTGTACCACTCGGGATGGTTTAACTTGTATGCAGCGGCACTAGTCTTCTACGGTTCTCTCCACTAATGGTTGCCTTTCTCTTCCATTGATATTTGAAACTATTATGGACATCATCAAGTTCTACACATGCTTCAGTGTAGTAGCATCCTTTTTAAAAGCTGAATCTACATGCATTATTTACTGCAGTCTTTTCAAGAGATTCATTGGGACATATTGTAATAATTTTGTTCTTTGAACAAGACAAAATATAATTCTGTATGTTCAATTGAATTTTCAACATTATTTTCTGAAGGCTCCAGTATCTATTAGTTTAGTTTTGAACTTTGAAACCAGTCTGAAATAAAACCATTAGTTTGAAAACAAATAGTGAAAAGAAGAGTGTGTAAGCAGAAATATCCCAATATTTGGCCTTCTGCAAATGTTGACATTTTCAATGAATGTCGCGTTCCTTATTCTGGAATGTCAGACCAGTTGCTTGATTCTACAAATGTAGTTATGTCCTGGACACAACTAATTTGCGTAACTCATTCAGAATGGTCTGTTGTGGAATGTTTGTAATTTGAGACATATCCAATATTTCTCGTGAAAGAATGCTAAATTGTGCTAAATAGTAAATGAGTAAAAGTAGCATTTCCACAAAAAGGTGCAAGCTCTCAATATGTTCAAGAAGGAACTGCAGATGCTGGAGAATCGAAGGTAGACAAAATTGCTGGAGAAACTCAGTGGGTGCGGCAGTATTTATGGAACAAAGGAACGATTTCCTTCTGGGTTTCGGCCCGAAACGTTGCATATTTCCTTCGCTCCATAGATGCTGCCGCATCCGCTGAGTTTCTTCAGCAATTTTGTCTACCTTCTAAGCTCTCAATATATTTATCACAATCGGAAACCTCTGCAAGTGGACTGAAATTTAAAAAATAATTGTGGAGCAATGTGTAATATAATTGGCTTTTGTTGAGGGCCTGTGTGTGCAGGAGGTGATTGGGGGTGAATGTGCTGAGGAATGTGGAGTTCAGTGCTTCAATTATGCGTGAAATTAGTCTGCTTTTGAGAATTGTGATGTGGAGGAGACAGTGGCTGTCAAAGGACGCCTTCAGCAAGGATTTAGCGGGGAGAATGGCACATTGGCCATGATACACATTATGAAAGAATCTCCAGCAGAGATGCACTAGACTGCTTCCAGTGATGAGAATGGCCGATCACAAACGTCTAAAAATAGTTCGATTATTCTTTGAGATTAAGAATAATGAGGTTGATTTTATTGAAACATAAGATCCTAATATTATAGTCAATAGTCAATTTTATTCGTCACCTGCACCCTCGGAGTGAAATGAATTTGCCAGCAGCGATACACTTAAAAAAGAACACACAATACACAATAAGATTTAACACAAACATTCTTCACTGTGGTACAAAGTTCAGTCAGTCCTCCTTGTTCACCTGTGGTCGGGGCCATAAACCCCTCCGTAGTCGCCGCTAAAAGAATAGCATGTTAGAAACAAAGATCCTATAGCGGAGCAAGATAGACCACTCCTGCTAAATGCAATGGCTGACGTGTGGTATGGAACGGAACGTGGGCCTTTTCTTCATCCATTTCAGTAACCCGGCCCGACTCGACTCGCACTGTAATCAACGTTGCGGGGGAACAGTTTGTGTTAATAAATTAAAATTCTGAAAATGAGGAGGAGATTTTTACCAAATAACTTTTATTTTTACAAGGATGTTTCCGTAACCGGCTTCCGTCTCCACACTAGCATCCTATGGGATCTTTGGTGCGGAGACGGAAGCCGGTTACGGAAATGGGGTCGAAAATTACCCATGAATCTGCCCATGACCGTACTACGTCTTTTTCGTCGAGTGGACCATCATGGCTTGTTCCCTTTATCATCGATATACTTTTTTGCATATCTTTCATTCATTGTTCTTTATCTCTCCACATCACCGTCTATATCTCTCGTTTCCCTGATCCCTGACCAGTCAGAAGAAGGGTCTCGACCCGAAACGTCGCCTATCTCCTTCGCTCCTTAGATGCTGCTGCACCCGCTGAGTTTCTCCAGCCTTTTGTGTACGCTCGATTCTCCAGCATCTGTGGTTCCTTCTTTAATGCTTTCACTTCAAGCATTGACTTCAGTTGTATTTGGGCTCCCGGTCACTGTCTTCTTTGTACAAGGCTGTTTCCAACATTGACATCTGATTTGATCCTGATCTAAGCGCACCACTCTGCATCCACTCTTTTGCAAAGATGACATATGCCCATCAAACAGGTTTCAAACCCTGGCATTTCAAAACATGGGTCTCTTCATCCAATAATGTTTCAAGTGAAAGCTATTCACTCAATAGACGGTAGGTGGAGAAGTAGGCTATTCGGCCCTTCGAGCCAGCACCGCCATTCAATGTGATCAGTACCCCCCGTTCCTGCCTTCTCCCCATATCCCCTGACTCTGCTATCTTTAAGAGCCCTATCTAGCTCTCTCTTGAAAGTATCAAGAGAACCGGCCTCCGCCGCCCTCTGAGGCAGAGAATTCCACAGACTCTACCACAACCCTTCAATACAGGTGGCCAGGCTCCCATGTACAATATAGTCACTAATGAGGTACAACAGTTTGTTTATGAAGGAACTGCAGATGCTGGTTTACACCGAAGATAGACACAAAATGCTGGAGTAATTCAGTGGGTCAGACAGAATCTCTGGTTAGAAGGAATGTCTTCTATCCAGAGATGCTGCCTGTCCCGCTGAGTTACTCCCGCTTTTTGTGTCTATTTACAATGGTTTGTTGGTGTCGACAGAAGCTGTTGTACAGGAGGGGAGAACAGTATGTGCGGGCGCAACAGCAAGTAACATGCTGTGAATGAATGCAACCTTGTTCAATGCTATATGTTAGCACTGAATGGTGCATGCACAATGATAACGTTTTGTGTGTCCATCTCTTTTTAGTGACTATTTATTCAAGCTGCTGCTCATCGGAGACTCTGGTGTTGGGAAATCTTGCCTTCTCCTCAGATTTGCAGTAAGTAACGCTTTCACTTTGAGCCTTTAGATTTCATTTATCAGTTCTATAAAAAGTGACCGATTGCTAATGTGGTATTTTGCATTCAGTGCTCTGAAAGATGGATAGCGTTCTGCAATGGCACTTGAAGGAACACACAGCCATCTCACTCAGATTTCTTGTAGGAAGGAACTGCAGATGCTGGTTTAAACCGAAGGTAGACACAAAACGCTGGAATAACTTCGCGGGACAGGCAGCATCTCTGGAGAGAAGGAATGGGTGACGTTTCAGGTGGAGACCCTTCAGACTGAGTCAAGGCCCAGAGATGCTGCCTGTCCCGCTGAATCACTCCAGCATTTTGTGTCTATCTCAGTCTGGTTTCTTCCGGAATACGTTGACACAGCAGTGTTGTCATTAAGATCGGAGACAGGAGTGAAAGCACAGCGTGTGCTTAGCTTTGAACAGAGTGAAACGCGGGCTAGTGTAAATAGCACCAAGTAAGGCCACCTTTAATTAATCTGATGAAGAGAACGTTCTGAGCCCCAGACCATTAACCCCGAGTTCTTGTGTCTTGAAGTCCTTGTGTCTTGAAGTTCTTGAAGTCAAAAAAAGAACAATTATAGAGCATGTTGTTTTTATGTAGGTTTTCATCTTCATAAGTTCAAGTTACATTTATTGTCACATACACCAATTGGTACAGTGAAATTTGAATTAGCATACAGCCACACAAATAAAATAAAATTAACACAACACTAGAATTTAACATGAACATCAGAATCGACGTTTTCCCACTGAGGGAAGGCACTGTGAGGGTAGTGACAGGGGCAGAATTAGGCCATTCGGCCCATCAAGCTACTCTGCCATTCAATCACGGCTGAACCACTTTGGCAACCTTCCCCACCCCTGATAACCTCCTCTTTGGGATTTGCTTAGAAAGTGGGTCCAGAATATATTATCAATCACTGGAAAGGAACAAAGGTAGACTAAAAATGCTGGAGAAACTCAGCGGGTGAGGCAGCATCTATGGAAAGAAGGAATAGGCGAGGTTTCGGGTCGAGACCCTTAAGAATCATTGTGTGGGTGTGGGTAACCCCCCCCCCCCCACACACACGCACACACACACCCCTCCCCACCCCCCACACACACACACACACACCCCCCCCCCCCCCCCCCCCCGGTTATTGTCAACGTACAAACAAGTTCTCGGGGAGCTCCAATGTGGCGTGTGATTGAAGTAAGTGGCCGACAGCACGTGGCAGATCACATCCCACAGGAACAAAGGTGACCCATTATCTCGTTGCCAAGGTGAACTGACAAAGATATCTTTAAGAAGGAACTGCAGATGCTGGAAAATCAAAGGTAGACGAAATTGCTGGAGAAACTCAGCAGGTGCAGCAGCATCTATGGACCGAAGGAAATGGGCAACGTTTCAGCTCGAAACCCTTCTTCAGACAAAGCTTTTTCACTTTGCCTTCTGGAAACGAGCATCATCCGCTCTCAGCAAACTGTCACAGACTGATGACAATTATCACCCCCCGTTTAACCCCAGCCAAGTCCAGCAACAACTTCAACTGTGCTGTTTGATGCAAGATTGACTTTCCTCTCCTTCCTAGGCTGAGATGAGCTAACTCAGAACTGGTTGGAATCTCACTGTTTAATTTTTAAACTGCAGCAGGCGACTTGCAGACCATCTTGGATATTGCTTCTCTACAAAAAGACACAGAATGCTGGAGTAACTCAGCGGGCCAGACAGCATCTCTAGAGAACATGGCTAGCTGATGATTTAGGTCGGAGCTCTTCTTCAGACTTGAGTTAACCAGTCTGCCCTTTTTTTGCACCATTCTGAAGAAGGGTCCCGACCTAAAACGTCACCTATCCATGTTCTCTAGAGATGCTGCCAGACCCGCTGAGTTACTCCAGCACTCTGAAACGTCACCTATCCATGTTCTCCACAGATGCTGCCTGACCCGCTGAGTTACTCCAGCACTCTGTGAAACGTCACCTATCCATGTTCTCCACAGATGCTGCCTGACCCGCTGAGTTACTCCAGCACTCTGTGAAACGTCACCTATCCATGTTCTCCACAGATGCTGCCTGACCCGCTGAGTTGCTCCAGCACTGTGTCTTTTTTTCCAACATAATTCTAATGCTGAATGGAGATATCATATGTTTGTTGCATTTTGGTTGGACTGTACGTAATATTGCAATAGCTTTATTTTGTATTGAATATTATGTTCATTTACAGGATGATACATACACAGAAAGTTATATCAGTACAATTGGTGTGGATTTTAAAATTCGAACTATAGAGTTAGACGGCAAGACCATCAAACTTCAAATAGTAAGTATTTCTAGCCACTGAGATTATTTAGTTACTCATAAATGAAAAGACTGGACATTTGCAAGAAACCCTGTGCTATGTTGTATTTTCTTTATAAAAAATGTGCAAGTTTGTCTCTATATATTGTGAACAATAGAACCACTTGGACAGGTGCTTGAACAGGAAAGGTTTAGCGGGATGTGTGCCAGGCACAGGTAAATGGGACTCGCGTAGATGGGGTATGGTCAAGTTGTGCCCAAGAGCCTGTTTCTGTGCCGTATGATTCTATCATTTGTTTGGACTTACACACTTTTTAGAAACACACAAGTTATAGCTCCCACCGTTCAATATCAGTGAAATGATGCAAGACTTTTTAGCAGGTGTGTCAAACCAATTTTAGGTCACTGGCAAAATGTGAACATGCGCGCCGGATTGCGCAGTGCACGCGCCGACGCAGTCCGATCCGGCACCGCGGACAGCTGCAGCCCGCTCTGGCATCGGGGATATCATCCAGCGGGCCGGATCGGGCTCCTTCACGGGCCGCGAGTTTGACACGCCTGCTTTTGAGGGAACTGTAGGAATGGAAAAGAACACTAAAAGCATTGACGAATGTTCTTGTGTCTGGTGTGTAACTGTTAATGGAATTTGTGGAGTGTGCAAACCACCGCCCAGACTTGAAGATAATGATTGTTTTCTTGCTTCCAGTGGGACACAGCTGGTCAGGAGCGGTTTCGAACAATCACTTCCAGCTACTACAGAGGGGCACATGGCATCATCGTTGTGTATGATGTTACAGACCAGGTACGTGGCAGCTCATGGCTGGAAGAACAAAACCAATCAAGGTGGCAGATAGTTACAGTTTTAAAGAAGGAACTGCAGATGCTGGAGAATCGAGGGTACACAAAAAGCTGGAGAAACTCAGCGGGTGCAGCAGCATCTAAGGAGCGAAGGAGATAGGCGACGTTTCGGGTCGAGACCCTTCTTCAGACTCCATCTGTTCTGGTGCTTGCATCAAGCTAGTTCTGTCCTGAAATATCAATGGTGGGATAGCATAGAATTAGTGTGTGAACGTGTGGTTAGCATGGACTCAGTGGGCCAAAGGGCCTGTTTCCATGCTGTATCTGTTAACTTGTAACAACCTGATTTTTGATTAATACCTCTCTCCCCTCCCATCCATTATATTTAATCGCATAATGTAGGATCTGATAATTCTGTTACCAAATTTTAACTTCATCAAATAATACCCCATCAAATGTAATAATAATTTAAATCTATATTTATTACCATTAGCGCATTATTTCAAGGCCAGTTAGAGCTGGGCCTCTCCAGAGTGTGAGGTTGCAGCTTGATCAGCCGCATGGTTTGCCGGTGTGGGGACATTTGATGTGGAGAGACTGTGCTGATCGAAGGCTTGGATTGTAGTTGTTCAATAATCATTTGTTTAACGTTACTATTGTAGGCGAGCACGGTACTGTCGTAGCTTCAGCGTGATGAACAGAAAATAGCCCTGAGATCAGTCGTATTTAGAGCAAAGCCTCTTGCGGTCAGATGATAAATAGGCCAGCTGTATAAATGAACGTGGGCAGTTATATTTTAGCATCTATTTCTAACTCTTCTCTCTTGGGTCACCAGTACTGCCATGAATTAAGCCCGACTTCCGCAAGATTTGACACTGTGAAAGGCAGACTCAAACTCTCCTCGGGAAGAAACATCAGCTTAGCCCCGTCAATACAGAGTCATTAAACTTCATAATTGATACTAGACTGTAGGAGAGCTCCCCCCCCCTCACCCCACTCACCATCAACAACACCACAGTCACATCTGTGGAGTCTTTTAAGTTCCTGGGGACCATCATCTCCAAGGACCTTAAATGGGGGGTGACCATCAACTCCACAGTCAAAAAGGCACAACAGAGGATGTAGATCCTGTGGCAGCTGAGGAAGCACAATCTTCCACAGGCAGTGATGGTCCAATTCTACACGGCCATCGTAGAGTCTGTCCTCACTGAGGAAGGGTCTCGACCCGAAACGTCGCCTATCTCCTTCGCTCCTTAGATGCTGTTGCACCCACTGAGTTTCTCCAGCCTTTTGTGTACCCTCACCTTCTCCATCATGGTCTGGTTTGGCTCAGCCACCAAGCACGACACCTGGAGGCTGCAACGAATCGTTCGATCAGCTGAGAAGGTTATTGTCTGCAACCTTCCCCACATTGACGAACTGTACACAGCAAGGACCAGGAAGCGAGCGGGCAAGATCATCTCTGAATCCTTTCACCCTGGCCACTAACTCTTTGAATCACTTCCCTCTGGAAGGCGACTCCGGATTGTCAAAGCTGCCACAGCCAGAATTAAAAACAGCTTTTTTTCCACGAGTAGTAGCTCTACTCAATAATCAAAAATCTGTAGCCTCCTTTTGTTCTGGTATTTTATTTAATTCCCAGGTTTAATCGATAATGTTTTGTTATTAATGTTTCATGTTTTATGTGTCATTTCTAACTGTCACTGTATGTCGTTGTCACTTGCGGGCGGAGCACCAAGGCAAGTTCCTTGTATGTGAATACTTGGCCAATAAATGTATTCATTATTCATAATCAGTACTTTAATAAGACTACATACAGAGACCATAGCAATAGGCACTGTAGGCGCAAAGTCTTAGGTGAAGCTAAACAATGTGGGTGCTGCATTCCACAAGATGACATAGTGGAAACCCCGACATGGATTATGGATCGGGTCAACGTAGCAAAACCAGACATGGATCAAATCAGCAAAAGTGATTGGTCTACAGTTTCTAGCTGGGGTAATGTTGTGAGTTTAAATTCCACCCGTGCAATGGAGAATATAATACAGTTGAAATGTTTGAAGTGGCACCTTTCTCAGGTGTCTGTTGAGGTGGGTTCTCATGAAACTACTGAAGGCAAAAACAGGAGGTGTGACATTCCTTTCCACCAAAGCAGGTAAGGTCAGCATTGGTATGTTGAGGATGCACCCTGTTTGCATTCAGGTTTCCCTTGTGTTCTCCATGTGGGTTTGTTCTGTAGGAGGTGCAGAACTATTTTGCAAACTACACAGCCCACAGCTAACAATTTGATAACCTCACCTGGTTTTACTGCTTCATGTTAGCCAGGATACAACAGTTATCCAGGATACAACGACCTCTCTGCTGTTTAATGTAAAGCCCATGGCCAGCTTTTATGAACCATCGCCGGTTCCTCACTCCCCTCCATTGAGTGTCCAGAGCAAGTGATGTCTGTGAAGGGCGCGCAGCATCATCAAGGACTGGTCTCACCCCAGCCACAGACTGTTTACCCTCCTCCCATCCGGGAGGCGCTACAGGTCTCTCCGTTGCCGGACCTGCAGGTTCAGGAATAGCTTCTTCCCTGCGGCTGTTACACTACTTAACTCTGTACCTTGGTGATTGCCAGTCACCCCCCCCCTTCCACCGGACACTCCTTCCCCCACCCACTTCTCCAGACTCTCACCATCACCTTGTTCCTTTTCTTTTAGGAGTCATTTAACAATGTAAAGCAGTGGCTTCAGGAAATAGATCGCTATGCCAGTGAAAATGTTAACAAGTTATTGGTAGGAAACAAGTGTGATCTGACAACCAAGAAGGTGGTGGATTATACAACAGCAAAGGTATGTTGTGTCTTGTTCATCTCTAACATACTTGATTGCAGAATTTCTAGAGGACATGGATAGGTGACGTTTCACAGAGTGCTGGAGTAACTCAGCGGGTCAGGCAGCATCTGTGGAGAACATGGATAGGTGACGTTTCACAGAGTGCTGGAGTAATTCAGTGGGTCAGGCAGCATCTGTGGAGAACATGGATAGGTGACGTTTCACAGAGTGCTGGAGTAACTCAGCGGGTCAGGCAGCATCTGTGGAGAACATGGATAGGTGACGTTTCACAGAGTGCTGGAGTAACTCAGCGGGTCAGGCAGCATCTGTGGAGAACATGGATAGGTGACGTTTCACAGAGTGCTGGAGACTGGTCCAGCAAAGTATAGACTGGTTAACTCAAGTCTGAAGAAGAGCTCCGACCTAAAACATCAGCTAGCCATGTTCTCTAGAGATGCTGTCTGGCCCGCTGAGTTACTCCAGCATTCTTTGTCTTTTTGTAGAGAAGCAATATCCAAGATGGTCTGCAAGTCACCTGATGCAGTTTAAAAATTAAACTGTGAGATTCCAGCCAGTTCTGAGTTAGCTCATCTCAGCCTAGGAAGGAGAGGAAAGTCAATCTTGCATCAAACAGCACAGTTGAAGTTGTTGCTGGACTTGGCTGGGGTTAAACGGGGGGTGATAATTGTCATCAGTCTGTGACAGTTTGCTGAGAGCAGACGATACTAGTTTTCAGAAGGCAAAGTGAAAAAACTTTGTCTGAAGAAGGGTTTCGACCCGAAACGTTGCCTATTTCCTTCGCTCCATAGATGCTGCTGCACCCGCTGAGTTTCTCCAGCACTTTTGTCTACCAACTCAGTCTTGTGTTCACATGACATGCCTTGTGACAACTGGAGCGCAGACTGCATCCTCACTCAGTCATCTGTGTCGTGGTTTCATTCTGTCAACTGGAGTATATTTATAAATATGGCTGGTCCGTAGCTTGTGTAGCAAGAAACTGCAGATGCTGGTTTACACCGAAGATGGACACAAAAAGCTGGAGTAACTCAGCGGGACAGGCAACATCTCTGGAGAGAAGGGATGGGGGTGACGTTTTGGGTTGAGACCCTTCTTCAGACTGATGTCTGGGGAGGGGGTGGGACAATGATAGAATGTATGAAAGTCTTCAGGAGCCTGATGGTTGTCAGCATGTGAGACAAAGAATAAACCTAGCAATTATAGACCTGTTAGTTTGACGTCAGTGGTGGGTAAATTAATGGAAAGGATACTTAGAGATAATATATATATATATAAGCATCTGGATAAACAGGGTCTGATCAGGAACAGCCAACATGGATTTGTGCCTGGAAGGTCATGTTTGACAAACCTTCTTGAATTTTTTGAAGCGGTAACTAGGGAAATTGATGAGGGTAAAGCAGTGGATGTTGTCTATATGGATTTCAGTAAGGCCTTTGACAAGGTTCCCCATGGAAGGTTGGTTAAGAAGGTTCAATCTTTGGGTGTTAATGGCGGAGTAGCAAGATGGATTCAACAGTGGCTGAATGGGAGATGTCAGAGAGTAATGGTAGATGGTTGTTTGTCAGGTTGGAAGCCGGTGACCAGTGGGGTGCCTCAAGGATCTGTGTTGGGTCCACTGTTGTTTGTCATGTACATCAATGATCTGGATGATGGGGTGGAAAATTGGATAAGTAAGTATGCAGATGATACTAAGATAGGTGGTGTTGTGGATAATGAAGTAGATTTTCAAAGTCTACAGAGAGATTTGGGCCATTTGGAAAAGTGGGCTGAAAGATGGCAGATGGAGTTTAATGCTGATAAGTGTGAGGTGCTACATCTTGGCAGGACAAATCAAAATAGGACGTACATGGTAAATGGTAGGGAATTGAGGAATGCTGTGGAACAGAGAGATCTAGGAATAACTGTGCATAGTTCCCTGAAGGTGGAATCGCATGTAGATGGGGTGGTAAAGAAAGCCTTTGGTGTGCTGGCCTTTATAAATCAGAGCATTGAATATAGGAGTAGGGAAGTAATGTTAAAATTGTACAAGGCATTGGTGAGACCAATTCTGGAGTATGGTGTACAATTTTGGTCGCCTAATTATAGGAAGGATGTCAACAAAATAGAGAGAGTACAGAGGAGATTTACTAGAATGTTGCCTGGGATCCAGCAACTATGTTACAGAGAAAGGTTGAACAAGTTAGGTCTTTATTCTTTGGAGCGCAGAAGGTTGAGGAGGGACTTGATTGTGGTCTTTAAAATGATGAAAGGGATAGACAGAGTTGACGTGGATAAGCTTTTCCCATTAAGTGTAGGGAAGATTCAAACAAGAGGGCATGACATGCGAATTAAGGGACGGAGGTTTAGGGGTAACGTGAGGGGGAACTTCTTTACTCAGAGGGTGGTGGCTGTGTGGAATCAGCTTCCAGCAGAAGTGGTGGAGGCAGGATCGATTTTAACATTTAAAAGTAAAGTGGATAGGTATATGGACGGGAAGGGAATGGAGGGGTATGGTCTGAGTGCAGGTAGATGGGACTAGGGGAAAACAAATGGTCGGCACGGACTGGAAGGGCCGAGAGGTCCTGTTTCCGTGCTGTAATTGTTATATGGTTAATAGGTGCAGGAGTAGGCCATTCGGCCCTTCAAGCCAGCACTGTGAGGGAGACACGGAGATAAGAAACGATAAGGTGTGAAAATGGGACACAAAAGGAGATGAGTATATTGAGGAAAATGTAAAATATAACATTGTTAGCTAGAAGGTGACAAAAGGTACAGAGATCACATTTAATCTGGGGGGGGGGAACAGTAGCTTAACACTTTTATACGTGCTGTGAGGTTGCTTATAAAATGTACGTGCAAGATAAGCAGTTTGGTGAAGATTGTTTGCTAGTGGAATGCAGAGGAAGTATAGGGTGACTTTCTGGAGCTCCTGCTGGATAACCCGCTCGTCTTTTTGTCGGTCGACAGGAATTTGCAGATTCCCTGGGGATCCCGTTTTTGGAAACCAGTGCAAAGAATGCGACGAATGTAGAACAAGCCTTCATGACGATGGCTGCCGAGATCAAGAAGCGAATGGGTCCAGGCGCCACATCCGGCGGCTCGGAAAAGTCCAACGTAAACATCCAGAGCACGCCGGTCAAGTCGTCCAGCGGGGGCTGCTGCTAAGAATTCCCACCATTTCCAAAATTTGATTTGAAAGGCTCAAAAGTAAGAACCGTTGCCTGACCCGTACTGTAAGTAGACACACTACTGCAGACTTGCCCCCCCCCTCCCCCCCACCCCACTCTTCTTCACACACACACACACACACACACACACACACACACACACACACACACACACACACACACACACACACACACACACACACACACAATCAGGCAGAGAAGCCTATTGGCTGGGATTTCCAACTCAAGTCTAACTTCATTTTCAGAACTGTTTTAAACTTTAAAGTGTGCAGGTCATTAATAATGTGCATAAGTCTCATGTTAGCAGATTTTCACGCAGTTGGTTTATATTATAAAGAAATGATTTTTGTTTCTAATGGCATGTTTTAAATGTCAGCATTGGATGGTCTCTGAGGGTGAAGTTTAGTCATGGCCAGTGTTTTGTCTTATTCATTGCCATCAATAAAATTTAGTCATGTTATGTTGGATCTGATTTTGCTAGTACTTTCTGTAGAGACACAACTACACTGCATTCCCTTCATACTCTGCGTATAACTTGTGGCTGCAGGATATTGTAACTTGTTGCAATGTATAACATTAAACAACTGAAATGTTTAATAATATTGTTCTCAGACTTAATTTAGAACTAACCCGGTGGCCCAGAACGGTCGTGAAGCGTCAAGGTGTACAAGGCAATGGGCTGGATTGCTGCAGAGTGTAACTGTCTTAATTTATTCTGCATTTCTCATATGTTGTATCTCGTTGTAGAGTGTTGGTTGTGGATGAGAGAGTACAGTCTGTAGATCACTGCTGTTATGATTCCCATTTGCCTTGGAGACGGCTTGTATTTATGTGGCACCGTGAGCGCTGGGACTTTCTGCTCACCGAACAAGGGGCTGCTCCAAACCAATCACATTTTTACCCGTGAATTTCCTTTAATGTTTTGTGTGGAGTTTTGGAGACTACATCTGGATACTGCGTTGACTGCAGAGATTGGTAATAGTTACCATTATCAGGCATGCTAACCACTTCATTTTAGAGCTAGTGTAGGGACCCATATAATTTAAAATATTTTAAGCATGGTGAAGGGTGATTTAACTCAAATTTATTTTTACTCATTCTAAATAAAATGCTTCATGGCACTTTCCTCCATATTTCTGGTTTCATTTTTGTAAGTGTTCAGTGTAAACTTTGATAGGTGCTCATCTTGAATTCAACACTCTTCCTCCCTTGGTTTGCAGACAGGATGCAGCGTGTGAAGGACAGAAGGACACACAAGTTGCTAACAAAGTCTTTTTCAACAGCGCCAGCAGCTTTGCTCTCTTGGCCATTCAGTAGCAAGGGTAACTCCTGGACTGCTTCAAGCCACAATCTCACGTCGACATCATCTGTTTTACCCTGATTTGCACTAAAACATTTTCAAACTATTTTCTTAATTCCCTGGCCCACTGGGAGAGTTGCTGCCTCACGGCGCCAGAGACCCGGGTTCCATCCCGACTACGGGTGCTGTCTGTACGGAGTTTTATGTTCTCCCTGAGACCTGTGTGGGTTTTCTCCGGGTGCTCCGGTTTCCTCCCACATTCCAAAGATGTGCAGGTTTGTAGATTAATTGGCTTTAGTAAAATTGTCCCAGGTGCATGCAGGATGGTGCTAGTGTGCGGGGGATCGGTGGGCCGAAGGGCCTTCTTCTGCACTGTTTCTCTAAATTAAACCTTGCCTTAAAATTAAATGTTGCAACAAGTCCAGGTTCAACTTGGACACCAGTGGTGTGTGTGACAGCGAGGAGTACCAGCACCCCCAAGCTCAACATCTCATCGTCTGACCATGGGAGATGTACATTAATATTAGCATCATTAGCAGAGTCGGCAGACGTTTAGCCTCACACCACCTATGCCACTCATTAGGAAAGTGTACCAATGTGTAAGAAGGGACTGCAGGTGCTGGTTGAAACCGAAGAAGGAACTCGACCCGAAACGTCACCCGTTCCTTCTCACCAAAGATGCTGCCTGTTCGCTGAGTTACTCCAGCATTTTGTGCCAATCTCTTGTTCACTGTGTTAATTTGAGTACAAGAGCAGGGAGGTTCTACTGCAGTTGTACAGGGTCTTGGTGAGGCCACACCTGGAGTATTGCGTACAGTTTTGGTCTCCTAATCTGAGGAAAGACATTCTTGCCATAGAGGGAGTACAGAGAAGGTTCACCAGACTGATTCCTGGGATGGCACGACTTCCATATGAAGAAAGACTGGATAGACTCGGCTTGTACTCGCTGTAATTTAGAAGATTGAGGGGTGATCTCATAGAGACTTACAAAATTCTTAAATGGTTGGACAGGCTAGATGCAGGAAGATTGTTCCCGATGTTGGGGAAGTCCCGGACAAGGGGGTCACAGTTTAAGGATAAGGGGAAAGTCTTTTAGGACCGAGATGAGAAAATCGTTTTTCACACAGAGAGTGGTGAATCTGTAGAATTCTCTGCCACAGAAGGTAGTTGAGGCCAGTTGGTTGGCCATATTTAAGAGGGAGTTGGATGTGGCCCTTGTGGCTGAAGGGATCAGGGGGTATGGAGAGAAGGCAGGTACAGGATACTGAGTTGGATGCATGATCATATTGAATGGCGGTGCAGGCTCGAAGGGCCGAATTTCACCCAATTTCTATGTTTCTGTGTTAATATCCTACCATTTTATATCCTGAATCCACTGCGAGGGTTTTCTACGAGGTCTCCGGTTTCCTCCCACACTCCAATGACGTACAGGTTTGTAGGTTAATTGGCTTGGTAAATGTAAAATCATCCCTAGTGTGTGTAGGGTAGTGCTATTGTGCTGGGATCGCTGGTCGGCGCAGACCCGGTGGGCCAAAGGGCCCGTTTCCGTTCAGAATCTTTGTTCCTATCAGAATCATACTTTATTAGCCAAGTATGTTTTGCAACATACGAGGAATTTGATTTGTCGTAGTCATACCAATAAAGAGCAACAAGACACACCAAATACATTTTAACATAAACATCCACCAGTGACTGACTCCTCCACATTCCTCACCGATGGAAGGCGGAAAAAAAGTACAGACTATCCCATGGGTTTGGAAACAGGTACATGGATAGGACAGGTTGGGGGCCTCGTTGACGGGATGATCTTGGATCCCGTAGCTGGTGGTTGTGGCGATCAAGCGCCCACATCAGGAGAATCTCAGCTCCCCCACCCCGGGTCATGCTGGTCGAACCTCCTGCAACTTTGGAACTTCCCTACATCAGTCTCTACGCCCGCAGTGAGGCTCAAAGTCAGTCTCAAGCAAGGCCGGCAGCTCCACGATGTTAGGCCGCAGAGCGACTGGAGATACGATCCAGAAAACAATCGCATCTCCGGCAAGGTAAGAGATTGAAAAAAAGTTTCCCCTGACCCCCTCCCCCACATAAAACAAACCAGAGAACATCAACGCAAACTGAATGTAAAAATAACAAAAAAGGCAGACAGACTGTTGGCGAGGCTGCCATCGCTGACGGCGTCATCCGGTGGAATATGAAGGTGTGGACGATGATGCATTACCATCCCGCCCTATAAAATGTATGCAGACTAACGGATTAAAAATAAAACATTTTATTAGACAGCATTGCAAGTCACTTTTCTTAAGGCGTGAGTGAGTTTGCAGCGCCACAGGTTGCATCAACCCACCATACATTACATTTTCAGATTACAAAAAACATCAAAATTACCTGTACAATAGTACAAAATTGCCGTGATTGAGTTGCAAATTGTCTTTATCAACCACACAACATGTTACAGGAACGGCACAAAAGCAAGTATCAAAGGTTTGGGCATACAAAATGTCCCCACCTTCCACAGTGTTGGTGTCACACCAACACTACAGGTGGCCATTGGGGTAAGCTGCTGGCTGGGAGACGGGTAGGTAGTTCCACACAGGGTGGAGGTGGACTGACGGCAATGTCTTGCCCTTTCCACTCTTGCTGAAGGGTTGAAGTGAATGCATGAATGAATATGTTTATTGGGCAAGTATTCACATACAAGGAATTTGCCTTGGTGCTCCACCTGCACGTGACATACAGTGACAGTTAGGAATGACACAAAAAACATTAATAATAAAACATTATCGATTCAGTGTGATTTAGTTCAAGTTTGTTTCTAATCCACACCTAATTCCCATGGGGAGAAAAGATGGGGGTTGAGAGGGAAGGATAGATCAGCCATGATTGAATGATGGGGGTAGACTTGATGGGCTGAATGGCCTAATTCTGCCCCGAGAACAAATGAACATATGGGATTCTGGAGGAGAACTGGTTTTAAATTAAACCTACATCAAATACGATTCTTGTTCACTGATTGTATACCATTGTATAAAATCATGAGAGGAATAGATCGGGTAGATGCACGGAGTCTCTTGCCCAGAGTAAGGGAAATCGAGGACCAGAGGACATGGGTTCAAGGTGAAGGGGAAAAGATTTAATAGGAATCTGAGGAGTAACTTTTTTTACACAAAGGGTGGTGGGTGTATAGAATGACAGAGGAGGTAGTTGAGGCAGGGACTATCCCATGAGTTTTGAAACAGGTACATGGATAGGACAGGTTTGGAGGGATAAGGGCCAAATGCGGGCAGGTGGGACTAGTGTAGCTGGGACATGTTGGCGGGTGTGGGCAAGTTGGGCCGAAGGGCCTGTTTGCACTATGACTGCAGGATTTAAGGGGGTGCTGTGTTAATGGTCTTCAAGTCCATGGGAGCCAAGTGCATCATCTGGAACTGTCAGGGGCAAGGAGTGACTATTAGACTCCCACCTCATGCCACTGTCTATCTAGAAATCCACACAATACACAGGTTATTGGCTACCGATAGGTTATGGCACTATTCAAAAGTTAAAATGATTTTTATCCCACACAACATGAATTTGACCAGTGCAGAAGTTGAATTAAAATTGTTATAGCATTGAAAGTATACAGCACTTGACTGCGTAAAGAGCTTTAAAACAAAGTTAATTGCAAGTATATGCCTATGTACTTCACAGGTATGAGTTTCCCCCCCAAATCAAATAGGAATGTACAAATGCGAAACAATTGTCCAAGTTGAATGAGGAGCTGCAATGTGGCACTGCTTGGTGGTTGGTTGGTTCACTGGGTGACCCAAGATGACGGGCTTTCCGGCGGTGAGATCTTCATCCTTGCCACTTACAATCTTCAGCCTGAAACACAAAATGCCACACAAGCAATGACTGCAGATGACGTGATGTGTACCCTGTAAACAAGTGTGGATTTCGAGCCCTCAGTGTTACATTTGCCAATAGGAAGTCAAAGCACACAGCATTTATAAATATCGCAGACACTGTGACTGGGTGTAGAGTGACAAACATTATTCACATGATCCAGTCGATCGCAAGAGGAAGTGTTGGTGAACTGACCCCAACATGTTTACCACTGGCAGAGCAGCTGTGAAAGTCAGTGTTCAAGAAGGAACTGCAGATGCTGGAAAATGGAAAGTAGACAAAATTGCTGGAGACACTCAGCGGGTGCGGCAGCATAGAAACATAGAAAATAGATGCAGGAGGAGGCCATTTGGCCCTTCAAGCCAGCACCACCATTCATTGTGATCATGGCTGATCGTCCCCTATCAATAACCATTGACTGCCTTCTCCCCATATCCCTCGACTCCACTAGCCCCTAGTGCTCTATCTCTCTCTTAAATCTATCCAGTGACTTGGCCTCCACTACCCTCTGTGGCAGGGAATTCCATAAATTCACAACTCTGGGTGAAAACGTTTTTTCTCACCTCAGTCTTAAACGACCTCCCCGTAACTCTAAGACGGTTCTGGACTCGCCCAACATTGGGAACATTTTTCCTGCATCTAGCTTGTCCAGTCCTTTTATAATTTTATATGTTTCTATAAGATCCCCCCTCAACCTTCTAAACTCCAGTGAATACAAACAAGCCTAGTCTTTTCAATCTTTCCTCGTATGACAGTCCCGCCATCCCAGGGATCAATCTCGTGAACCTACGCTGCACTGCCTCAATCACAAGGATGTCCTTCCTCAAATTAGGAGACCAAAACTGTACACAATACTCCAGATGTGGCAAAGGAAATAGGCAATGTTTCGGCCCGAAACGTTGCCTATTTCCTTCGCTCCATAGATGCTGCCGCACCCGTTGAGTTTCTCCAGCAATTTTGTCCACCAGCTGTGAAAGTCACTGCTTCCAACAAAGGCGATCATAGCTTGGCTCTTACAGACCGCCGTTCAAATGCAGGAACACTGAAGCCAGGAAAATGCAAGTAGTTTAAATTTATTCGGGAAAATGTTCTAAGTAAAGTTCTGCATCCCCGATCTTGCACAATTGTAACTGTACAGATGTTCGACCACTCTGATCAAAGTCAGGTTTTGCTAAGGAACGCAAGTCTGAAGAAGAGTCTCGACCCGAAACGTCATATTCCTTTTCTCCAGAGATGCTGCCTGTCCTCTGAGTTGCTCCGGCAGTTTGTGTCTGTCTTTTGTTAAACCAGCATCTGTAGTTCCTCCTTACACAATGAAGCAGCTTAGACTGGTTATCAAAATGTACTGCGATAGTCAATAGGTGCAGGAGTAGGCCATTCGGCCCTTCGAGCCAGCACCACCATTCAATGTGATCATGGCTGATCATCCACAATCAGTACCCCGTTCCTGCCTTCTCCCATATCCGCTATCTTTAAGAGCTCTATCTAACTCTTGAATGCATCCAGTGAACCGGCCTCCACTGCCTCCTGAGGCAGAGAATTCCACAGACTCGCAACTCTCTGGGTAAAGAAGTTTTTCCTCATCACCTTTCTAAATGGCTTACCTCTTATTCTTAAACTGTGGCCCCTGGTTCTGGATTCCCCCAACATCGGGAACATGTTTCCTGCCTCCAGTGTGTCCAAACCCTTAATAATCTTATATGTTTCAATAAGATATCCTCTCAACCTATATGAGCCCAGCCGCTCCAGTCTATCAACATATGACAGTCCCGCCATCCCGGGAATTAACCTTGTAAACCTATGCTGCACTCCCTCAATAGCAAGAATGTCCTTCCTCAACTGCAGAAGGACCTCTTTGCTCCTATACTCAACTCCCCTTGTTATGAAGGCCAACATGCCATTAGCTTTCTTCACTGCCTGCTGTACTTGCATGCTTACTTTAACTGACTGATGAACAAGAACACCCTGCCCTCGTTATACTTCCCATTTTCTCAGCATTTGTTTTACTCAGACCTTTTCAGTGTTTGAAACAAGGAGCAGACGAAGCTTTAGAGTGATAGAGCATGGAAACAGGCCCTTCGGCCCAACTCACCTACCCCGACCAACATATCCCTCTAAACCTGTCCTATCTATGTCTACATGTTTCTTTGCTTTGTATACTATCAGATAAACAGATCAGATAATGCTGTAGAAAAGGACACAAAGTGCTGGAGAACACAGATAGGTGATGTTTTGGGGAAAGTATGAAGAGCTGTGACCCTGAACGTCACCTATCCATGTTCTCCACAGATGCTGCCTGACCCGCTGAGTTACTCCAGCACTCTGTGAAACGTCACCTATCCATGTTCTCCACAGACGCTGCCTGACCCGCTGAGTTACTCCAGCACTCTGTGAAACGTCACCTATCCATGTTCTCCACAGATGCTTGCCTGACCCGCTGGGTTACTCCAGCACTCTGTGAAACGTCACCTGTCCATGTTCTCCACAGATGCTGCCTGACCCGCTGAGTTACTCCAGCACTCTGTGAAACGTCACCTGTCCATGTTCCCACAGATGCTGCCTGACCGCTGAGTTACTCCAGCACTCTGTGAAACGTCACCTATCCATGTTCTCCACAGATGCTGCCTGACCCGCTGAGTTACTCCAGCACTCTGTGAAACGTCACCTATCCATGTTCTCCACAGATGCTGCCTGACCCGCTGAGTTACTCCGGCACTCTGTGAAACGTCACCTATCCATGTTCTCCACAGATGCTGCCTGACCCGCTGAGTTACTCCAGCACTCTGTGAAACGTCACCTATCTATAACCCCTGACACCCGTTCTAATCAATAATATATCCACTGACGTGACCTCCACATCTGTCTGTGGCGATGAACTCCAGAGATTCACCACCCCATACAGTCAGTTCAAACACAAATACAATAGATGGAGCAAGGAGGTAATTTGACACGTCATCCATAAAACTAGTCGTCTTCCCAGGCCTTCAAAGAATACATTTGCAATTTATTACACTTCCATTTTGTGGTCAGCTCACTGCTCTGTGCTGCTCTCCAGTGGCACCTACTTGTAAGTAAAAGTCAAGCTCTTTATTTAGACCAGGGGATTAGTGCCGCTGAATTTAAAATGCCTTTTACTTTGGGCAATTACTGAGAAGGGACTATAGCTCTATTTAAACATCACCCTGGAGATTACAACACGCTATCATGTATCTATACACTAAATGGCTTGAATGTAATCATGTATTGTCTTTCTGCTGGCTGGTTAGCACGCAACAGTTCACTGGATGTTTTCAAGAGAGAGTGGGCCTTTCCCACTTAAGAGACTGCCAGGGACTAGTTTTAATGGAATTCACCTACGACACCTAGCGACAACCTACGACAACAAAAATTGTCACCACTGTCTCCAAAAATGTTTCAACATGTTGAAAAGTTTAGCTCGTAGGGCTAACAAATTCAAGGGATATGGGGAGAAAGCAGGAACGGGGTACTGATTGTGGACGATCAGCCATGATCATGTTGAATGGCGGTGCTGGCTCAAAGGGCTGAATGGCCTCCTCCTGCACCTATTTTTCTGTTTCTAAAAGCTGATAATACACGTGACAATAAACTGAACTGATAGTGTGCACGACCTCTTTGGACAAACAGGATAGCCGTTCCTAATCTCATGGAAACAAGCTGTCCAGTTAGAGTGCAGGGCCGTTCTAAAGGACTGAGTAATGTTAGTCTACATCATCTCACATCTCAGTTCATCCTGCCTGAACATTCTGTGCTTTTCAGAGATACACAGCACGGGAACAGGCCCTTTGGCCCACCGGGTCCGCACCGCCACATTAACACTAGGGACAATTTACATTTATACCAAGCCTATTAACCTACCAACCTGTACGTCTTTGGAGTGTGGGAGGAAACTAGAGCACCCGGAGAAAACCCACGCAGGTCACGGGGAGAACGTACAAACTCCGTACAGACAGCGCCTGTATTCGGGATGGAACCCGGGTCTGTGGCGCTGCATTGCTGTAGGGCAGCAACTCCACCGCTGCACCACCGAGCCGCCGAGATTGGCCTATTGTATACACAAAAAAAAGCACCAGGCGGAGGGTGCAGTGGCAGAGGCAGTGTAACCACCTGCTCTGTGTACATAAACCATCAGCTGTAACCACTCCTGCAACTTATCCGCATTTCCTCATTCCAACCACAAACTTAAGCTTCCAAAGATACGGGCTTTAGAGGCTTACAGCTCAGAAACAGGCCCTTTGGCCCATTGTGTCCGTGCTGACCAACATACTCCCCACCTAAGCTAATCACATCTGGCCACATTTAGCACATATCAGAACCTGTCCATGGACCTGCCCACATGCATATTAGCGTGGCATTAATCATTCTCTGTCACGGGCTACTGAATGATCATATAGAATAGCGGTGCTGGATCGAAAGGCCGAATGGCCTTCTCCTGCACCTATTTTCTATGTTTCTATTATATAATTCCTTCACACAATAAAAGCACCGCAGCAAAACAAATGCAAATGAAAACTCAACAAATCTTGAGCTAAAACTGCAGGTTCTTGCATCCCTGCTGGTCAAAAAGAATTTGATGCAAACAATAGACAATAGGCGCAGGAGGAGGCCATTCGACCCTTCGAGCCAGCACCGCCATTCAATGTGATCATGGCTGATCATCCCCAATCAGTACCCCGTTCCTGCCTTCTCCCCATATCCCCTGACTCCGCTATCTTTAAGAGCCCTATCTAGCTCTCTCTTGAAAGCATCCAGAGAACCGGCCTCCACCGCCCTCTGAGGCAGAGAATTCCACAGACTCACAACTGTGTGAAAAAGTGTTTCCTCATCTCCATTCTAAATGGCCTACCCCTAAATGGCCTACCCCTAAATGGCCTACCCCTTACTTAGCAAAATATTGTCCCTAGTGGGTGTAGGATAGTGTTAAATTGAGGGGATCGCTGGTCGGCGCGGACCCGGTGGGCCAAAGGGCCTGTTTCCGCGCTGTATCTCTAAACTGAAATAGGTGGAGCAAAGGGGAAGATACAGAGTGCAGAATATAGTTCTCAGCATTGTGGCGCATCAGTTCCACAGAATGAAGGTGTAAAGGCACATGGATATAATGTTGGGCACTTTAGAGATGGAGTAATAACATTTTAACATGCATTTGGACAGGTCCACAGACAGGAAAGGTTTCGAGGGATACGGGCTAAATGCGGCCAAATGTGATTAGCTTAAGTAGGGGGCATCTTGGTCACCATGGGCGAGTTGGGCTGAAGGGCCTGTTTCCGAGATGTATGACTCTCCGACCGACGTCTCTGGAAGCTAAGTTTTTGGATAGGCAATAAGGTCATGTGACAGGAGCAGAATTATGCTATTCGGCCCATCAAGTCTACTCCGCCATTCAATCATGGCTGATCTATCTCTCCCTCCTAACCCCGTTCTCCTGCCTTCTCCCCATAACCTCGGACACACCCGTACTAATGAAGAACCTATCTATCTCTGCCTTAAAAATATCCACTGACTTGGCCTCCACAGCCATCTATGGCAAAGAATCCCACAGATTCACCACCCTCTGACTAAAGAAATTCCTCCTGGTCTCCTTCTAAAAGAATGTCCTTTAATTCTGAGGCTGTGACCTCTGGTCCTAGACTCTCCCACTAGTGGAAACATCCACTCACTATTCTATCTATCTCTGTTCACTAAAGAGGAAGTGGACTGGACTTTGGTGCCTTCTCTCACAGTGGGAAACGTTGATCCGGCTGTGGGGGAATGTTTTATGTTTATTGTTAAATTCTATAGTGTGGTGTTTATCTTATTTGTGTCACTCAAAATTTCACTGCACCGATTGGTGTGTGTGACAAGAAATGTCTGTACGGCACTTTGGTCAACCTGGGTTGTTTTTAAATGTGGTTTATAAGTAAATTTGATTTGATTTGACTATTCACCGTTCACTATTCAGTAATAAGGTGAGGACATTTTTATGAAAAAAGTAGCCAAAATCTAGAGAGCGGATATTTTGAGCAGGGGGGTTACACAAAAAGTTGGAGAAATTCAGCGGGTGCAGCAGCATCTAAGGAGCGAAGGAGATAGGTGACGTTTCGGGTCGAGACGAGAGATATAGACGGTGATGTGGAGAGATAAAGAACAATGAATGAAAGATATGCAAAAAAGTATCGATGATAAAGGGAACAAGCCATTGTAAGCTGTTTGTGGTGTGAAAATGAGAAGCTAGTGCGACTAGGGTGGGGGAGAGAGATAGAGAGAGAGGGAATGCCAGGGCCCGAGGGCTGAGGGAGAGGTGGGAAGGGGAGGAGACAGCAAGGGTTAACAGAATTGAGAAAATTCAATGTTCAAGCCCAAAGGATATTTTGAGCAAGCGGGCAGATTGAACACTTTGCACAATGTGGGCCACATTGAGAGTGTAGTTAGTGGTTCCTTTACCAGTGATAGCTGCCTCTCCACACCGGCAGCCTCCAGTTCCAGTTGCTTGGTCTCCAGGTCATCTTTAACCATGCTCATGGCCGTGAGGATGGATGAGTACAGGTGGGCAGCGTGTCCGTTCAGCCTCTTCGATTGTCTTGCTATCAACTGCAGTGTCTCCTTAAGGACTGACATCACAACAGAAATTAGCAGCAATCACACTAGCAGTCCAACAGGCACGGAAATCGCTTTCAAAACAATGGGGGGGGGGGCACAATTTCTTGGCGGCCGTGGGCAGTATGCGCGCGCACGCACGCGCATGTGCCCACACGTGAGGCTTTGGCTGTGGACGGTAACATCGGGAGCAGACCTGGTTGGTGACCGAACTCCACCAACAGCAGCTTCGTCCGCCCCGAATCGTGGGGCTTGAATCGGCCCGTTCACGGGGTCTTTCATCGGCCGGCGGGGGCTTCAGCATCGGGAGTCTCGATCGCCTCGATGGAGTAGTTTGATTTTAAGTTGCGCCGGGCATGGGCCGATTCAGCCTTAAAAAGCGTCTGATAAAGTCCGGATTACAAAACATGGGGCGGGCGTGTCCCCCCTGTCCCCCCCCAGGATTTCCGCCCCTGGTCGAACCAGATTTATGGAGTCGAGGGTTAGGAGGTTTACAAGAATGATCAGCCATGATCATATTGAATGGCGGTGCAGACTCAAAGGGCCGAATGGCCTACTCCTGCACCTATGTTCTATGATTCTATGATCCCAGGAATGAGTGGGTTAGACGGTTGAGGCGGACCTCAGAGAACTTACACAATAATGAAACGCATTGATGGAGAGGATGTTTCCACTGGTGGGAGAGTCCAGGACCAGAGGTCACAGCCTCAGAATTAAAGGGCGCTCTTTTGGAAAGGAGGTGAGGAGGAACTTCTTTAGTCAGAGGGTAGTTAATCTGTGGAGCTCACTGCCACAGAGGGCTGTGGAGGCCAAGTCAGTGGGTATTTTTAAGGCAGAGATAGACAAATTCTTGATTAGAACGGGTGTTAAGGGTTATGGGGAGAAGGCAGGAAAATGGGATTCGGAGGCAGAGATCAGCCATGATTGAATGGTGCAGTAGACTTGATGGGCCAAATGGTCTAATACTACTCATATAACTTGTGAACTTGTCCCATTCGCCATGAAACCCCATCAATAGACAATAGGTGCAGGAGTAGGCCATTCGGCCCTTCGAGCTTGCTAGAATGGCCTAATTCTGCTCCTGTCACAAAATATCTTGCTATTCCAAGAGCAGGATGATGGAATAGCAGCTAGACTCCAAAGATTCTGCATATTACAAATACCATTCATTCATTTTAGGAATTGTTTGATAGATTTATTGAAAGATACAGCATGGAAACAGGCCCTTCGGCCCACCGAGTCTGCGACGACCATCGATCACCTGTTCACACTAGTTCTACGTGATCCCACTTTCGTATCCACTCCCTGGACCCCAGGGGCAGTTTACAGAGGGCCGATTAAACCCGCACGTCTTTGGAGTGTGGGAGGAAACCGGAGCACCCGGAGAAAACCCACGTGGTCACGGGGAGAAGGTACAAACCCCGTACAGACAGCACCCGTAGTCGGGATGGAACCCGTGACTCTGGCGCCGTAAGACAGCAGCTCTACCTGCTGCACCACCGTGCCGCCCATAATCCCCTCAATAACTAAAATGAAATTGGGGGGGGGGGGGGGGGGGGGAAAATGGGCATTTAAAAAAAACTCTTGAGATATAAGTCTGCATGGTGGTGGGGGACAAGTCGAAGGAATCCCCCCCCCCCCCCCCCAACTTGTAAACATATCTCCACAAGAATAAAACTCGGCCCACAGTCCCCCATTTTATTTTCAGTCCTTTGTATTTTAGAGATTCTGAAATCTCAGTGGCACGAACAACATTCCAGCAGCATCATTCCCACAAAACGCAGCAGACGTTCTCCTGGACAAAAACATCGCGGTGTGTACAACAATCAGGCTACATTGATCAATTTATACCCGACTTGCTAAATAACCGACACTCTATGGAGCAAATAAATGTTGTGATCCAGTGTGGAGGCCAAGTCAGTGGATATTTTTAAGGCAGAGAGGGTTAGATTCTTGATTAGTGCGGGTCATGGCCTAATTCTGCTCCTATCACTTATGATTCACGTACGTTATCTATCAGCTTATAGACCCGTGTGTGGTTAGCAGTACACCTTGCTCACACGATACGGTAGAACTTTATTTATCCCAGGAGGGAAATCGATCTGCCAACAGTGATAAGTACACAAAAGTGACGAGTGGAAAGGATAGGGGGGGGGGGGGGGGGGGAGTCAGTCTCCGTCTACCCCACGCCAGAAGGGGGAGGAGTTGTACAGTTTGATAGTCACAGGGAAGAAGGATCTCCTGTGACGTTCTGTGCTGCATCTTGGTGGGACCAGTCCGTTGCTGAAGGTGCTCCTCAGGCTGACCAGTGTGTCAGGGAGGGGGTGCCCACACTGCTACGGACCCATGACTATACCTGGGGTGGTGTCCACCACTGACTTCAGCAGGATTTCTCCAGATTTCAACACAGAATCGGTTAGCTCCTGGTGTTCCTTCACATCATTCTTAAATGCCTGCAAACAGAAAACACCCAAAACACTCACATTTGTCGTAGATAATCAATTACATTTACATCTGGGGGAAAAACCCCTCACGGGATAAAACTCAGAACTATTATTGAAGAGTCAAGGAGTATCGAGAGTTTTTTTTGCTACATGTTCCAAGACAGAACAATTAAATTCTTGCTTGCAGCAGCACAACACGGCACTCTGTAAAACCCACAATAAACAACAAGAACAATGCAATATGTACATAACATACGTCCAAACATCATTCAGTGAAAGGACATCATATAAACCCATCCACACAGAGTGCTGGAGTAACTCAGCGGGAGTTACTCAGAAGGCGTTGGGGGCAGGTTCTCTGGATGCTTTCAAGAGAGAGCTAGATAGGGCTCTTAAAAATAGTGGAGTCAGGGGATATGGGGAGAAGGCAGGAACGGGGTACTGATTGGGGATGATCAGCCATGATCACATTGAATTGCGGTGCTGGCTCGAAGGGCCGAATGGCCTACTCCTGCACCTATTGTCTATTGACAGGCAGCATCTCTGGAGAGAAGGAATGGGTGACGTTTCGGTTTGAGTCCCTCCTTCAGACTGAGAGTCAGGGGAGAGGGGAACGAGAGATATAGACAGTGATGTAGTGAGATATAGAACAAAAGATATGCAAAGAAGTAATGATGATAAAGGAGATAGGTCATTGTGGGCTGGGTGAAAACGCGTTACCGACAATGAGACTCAACAAGATGTTCTTTTGGGAAGGAGAATGGGGTTAGGAGAGAGATAGATCAGCCATGATTGAATGGCGGAGTCGACCCCTATCACTTATGACAAGACGCTGGGTGGGGGAGGGGATGGAGAGAGAGGAGATGCAAGGGTTACTTGAAGTTAGAGAAATCAAATGTTCATACCCCTGGGGTGTAAGCTGCCCAAGTGAAATATGAGGTTGTGTTCCTGCAACCGTGACAGACAGACTCACCGTGCAGACATCGAGAGAGGACTTGATGCTGCCCATGTCGGGCAGCGGTGGGACCCAGTTGTCCATGGTCTCTGCCACCGTGTACAGCCACTGCACCATCTCCTCCAGCTTGCCACCGAACTCCTGCATCAACAAACGCCATGTACAATAGACAATAGGTGCAGGACTAGGCCATTCGGCCCTTCGAGCCAGCACCGCCATTCAATGTGATCATGGCTGATCATCCCCAATCAGTACCCTGTTCCTACCTTCTCCCCATATCCCAACTTTTTAAGAGCCCTATCTAGCTCTCTCTTGAAAGCATCCAGAGAACCGGCCTCCATCGCCCTCGGAGGCAGAGAATTCCAGACTCACAACTCTCTGTGAGAAAAAGTGTTTTCTCGTCTCCGTTCTAAATGGCTTACTCCTTATTCTTAAACTGTGGCCCCTGGTTCTGGACTCCCCCAACATCGGGAACATGTTTCCTGTCTCTAGCGTGTCCAACCCCTTAATAATCTTATATGTTTCAATAAGATTCCCTCTCATCCTTCTAAACTCGAGTGTACAAGGCCAGCTGCTCCATTCTCTCAGCATCCCGGGAATTAACCTTGTAAACCTACGCTGCACTCCCTCAATAACAAGAATGTCCTTCCTCAAATTAGGGGACCAAAACTGCACAAATACTCCAGGTGTGGTCTCACAAGGCTCTGTACAACTGCAGAAGGACCTCTTTGCTCCCATACTCGACTCCTCTTGTTATAAAGGCTAACATGCCGTTCGCTTTCTTCAATGCCTGCTGTACCTGTATTTCTAGAATGCCAATCCTGTTTCTCTCCCTCCACGCCCGCTGCCTGTCCTCTCGAGCATTTACACCGTTCTCTGCTTTTAGATCAACTACCTGTGAATTTACCTGTCCTTATTGTGTTAGTGTGCGGGGATGGCTGGTCGGCACGGACACGGTGGGCTGAAGGGCCTGTTTCTAC
Source organism: Okamejei kenojei (assembly GCA_035221665.1). Lineage (NCBI taxonomy): Eukaryota > Metazoa > Chordata > Chondrichthyes > Rajiformes > Rajidae > Okamejei > Okamejei kenojei. The sequence goes on from CM069138.1 coordinate 3,202,908, forward strand.
GCTGTATCACTAAACCTAAAGAGTTCTGTGACACTCTCCCATTGCTCCTCTTTTGTCCACCCATCTTCCAATCAAATCCTCACCTGTATCCACCCATCACTTGCTCGCCTTTGTCTGGCCATCCAAGGACCCAAGCAGCCTTTCCAGGTGCGGCAGAGGTTCACCTGCACCTCCCCCAACCTCATCTATCGCATCCGCTGCTCTAGGTGTCAGCTGCTCTACATCGGTGAGACCAAGCATGAGCTTGGCGATCGCTTCGCCCAACGCCTCCGCTCGGTTCGCAATAACCAACCTGATCTCCCGGTGGCTCAGCACTTCAACCCCCCCTCCCATTCCCAATCCAACCTTTCTGTCCTGGGCCTCCTCCATGGCCAGAGTGAGTCCCACCGCAAATTGGAGGAGCAGCACCTCATATTTAGCTTGGGTAGTTTACACCCCAGCGGTATGAACATTGACTTCTCCAATTTCAGATAGTCCTTGCTTTCTCCCTCTTTCCCCTCCCCTTCCCAGCTCTCCCACAGCCCACTGTCTCCGCCTCTTCCTTTCGTCTTCCTACCCCCAACCCCCACATCAGTCTGAAGAAGGGTCTCGACCCGAAACGTCACCTATTCCTTCGCTCCATAGATGCTGCCTCACCCACTGAGTTTCTCCAGCATTTTTGTCTACCTTAGATTTTTCCAGCATCTGCCGTTCTTTCTTAAACATTTTGTCTGGCCACCACTTTTTTCCAGCTCCCCCCCCCAGTTTAGTTTATTGTCACGTGTATCGAGGTAGTGACAAGCGTTTTTGTTGCGTGCTAACCAGTCAACGGAAAGACAACACATGATTACAATCGAGCCGTTCACAGTGTACAGATACATAAGGGAACAGGCACAGATACAGATACGCAAGGTAAAGACAGTAAAGTCGGATCAAGGATAGTCCGAGGGTCACCAATGAGGTAGATAGTAGTTCAGGACCGCTCTCTGGTTGTGGTAGGATGGTTCAGTTGCCTGATGACAGCTGGGAAGAAAGAGGGGGCTAGTAGTTCAAATGTGTAGGGAGGAACTGCAGAGGCTGGTTTAAACCGAAGATGGGCACAAAATGCTGGAGTAACTCAGCGGGACAGGCAGTGTCTCTGGAGAGAAGGAAAGGGTGACGTTTCGGGTCGAGACCCTTCTTCACACTGGTTCTGGAGAAGGGAATCGAGGGACATAGAGGGTGATGTGGAGAGATAAAGAACAATGAATGGTTGGAGTTCAGGACCGCTGTCTGGCTGTGGTCGGCTGGTTCGGTTGCCTGCTAACAGGTGTGTAGACACGGTGGTGGTTGTGGTTACCTGGATGTGTGTGAGGAGGCTGTCGTTGCTGAAGCTGTCGTTGTTGAGCGGAGGTAGGTGGTGGCCGGGGTCATAGCGGGGCCAGTGTCCGAGCTTGCGGATGAAGTCCGTGGCCCTCCGTAGCTCCAGGATGGTGTCGTCACTGGTCAGGCCGTGCTGGACGCTGGTGGGCTGCGTGCCGAGCCGGTGGTAGAGCTGGCCCCGGTCGCTGGTGGTGGTGGTGGTGGTGTGGGGATGGGGGAGGGAGCGCTGGTCATCAGCCTCCTCCACGTCCTCGTCCCGCAGTCTCGCCGTCTGGGGGCCAGACTCGTCTAGCCGAGCGGACAGGCCGTGGATCTGCAGGGCCAGGTCCTCCAGCTGGCCGAGCCGGTGGGGAAGGTGCAGGAACTCCGGCTCGCTGTCCGAGTCTGCGGTGACCGCCAGGACGGGCAGGGCGCCGCCGGAGACGTCGCCGGTCAGCGGCCGCAGGGAGAACTCTTCGCTCGAGTCCTTGGAGAGGAATCCGGAGTCGGTGATGGAGTTGCCCAGCGTGGAGTCGGAGGTGATGGTGCTGGTGAAGGGGCTGTCGGCTAGCCGTGTCCGAGACTCCTCGCCACGCCGCGGGCTGGAGCCGGGCGCTGCCGGCAGGGGGCTGGAGGAGAGGCGGGGAGTGGGCACTGCCAGCTTGGTCAAGAGCCAGCTCTGGTCAGCCAGTTGGCCGCTGCAGCCCGGCTCAGTGGGAGAGGACAAGTGGCTTTGAGCGGTCAGCGTGTGGTCAGCGGACATGGAGCTGTCCTCCAGTACTCCGGACACATCCAAACACGACAGCTCAGCGCAGAGATCCTCACCGCCCAACACGTCCCTGGAGGTGAAGCTGAGGGGCCGTAATGGGTAGGTGAAGTCCAGCAGGGCTTGGTACTCCTCGTCAGGGTCCCAGTCTGGCAGCGAGCGGTCCCGCACTGCTTTAAAGTAGTCAGGCATTCTGCCCGCCCAGTACTCGGAGATACAGGGCAGCTGGCGTGTCCGTAACTCAGCGGCCCGGTCAGCGTGGCCGCACGGCTTCACCTCACGAGTGTCCAGGGTGGTCTTCCTCTTGGGCAGCAGCAGGGAGAGGGGGTCCAGACTGGTGCCGAGCTGCCGGGAGAGGGTGGGGGAATCCAGGCTGGAGCAGTGCCGGGCAGTGGAGAGGGACCACTGCCTGCTTGACCACTCACTCTGGATGCTGTTGCCGGCGGCAGCGGGCAGGCTGTTGCGTCTGGGCACCGCGGGGCAGTGAGCTCGGGACGCTGACGGGGGTGAGAAGGTCCGGCCCGTGTTGCTGGTCGGGGAGTCGGTGCCGTCAGCGCTGGGGCGTGGCATTGGGACCCACGTCAGCATGCCCGTAGGGGCAGTGAAACAGCACTTACCCTCCTGCAAGATTCACACAACAAGCAGCATCATCATTATAGTCTCAGCGTTAGATCAGTACTATACTCAGCACAGAAAATATACATCACTAACACAAGACACATGCTCATTACTGATAGGAGCAGAATTAAGGGGTTGTCCCACTGCGGCGACCTAATTGGTGAGTTTAGAAGAGTTTAGGAGAGTTTGAAAAAATGTCATGTTGAAGATCTCCTTCAACTAGCTACGACTAGCTACGACTAACTTTGGGAAAATTGGACACGAATAGTGGAGAGTGAAGAGGACCTCCTTCGATCTCCTTTGACCTCCCTTCGACTATGATGAAGACTATCTAGGACTACCCTCGATTACCTACGACTAACATGCCGACCTACTACGACCAAACCTACGAGTAAAAAAAGTATCACATTTTTCCATGGCGACCTTTTTTTACTCGTTTACTTTTAACATATTGAAAAAAACGCCACGACCTAGCTGAGGCCTCGAGTACGCAGGGACCACTCTCGAGCATGAAGGAGAGTTACGAAGACCTCCTACGACCTTGTGTCGACCAGCTGCGCGTATGAGTCGAGGGCAAACTCGCCAGAACGCGCGGATTAGATCGCCCAGGTGGGACAGCCCCTTTAGCCCATCAAGACTACTACGTCATTCAATCATGGCTGATCTATCTCTCCCTACTAACCCCATTCTCCTGCCTTCTCCCCATGACCTTTGACACCTGGGTGTTGGCATAAAATACAGGCCGGCACAGTGGCGCAGCGGTAGAGTTGCTGCCTCATGGCGCCGGAGACCCGGGTTCCATCCCGACCACAGGTGCTGTCTGTATGGAGTTTGCACGTTCTCCCCGTGACCTGCGTGGGTTTTTCTCCGAGATCTTTGTTTTCCTCCCACAATCCAAAGACGTGCAGGTTTGGAGGTTAATTGGCTTTGGTAAACACTGTCCCCAGTGTGTGTAGGATAGTGTCAGTGTGCGGGGATCGCTGGTCGGCGCGTACTCGGCGGGTGAAGGGCCTGTTTCCGCGCTGTAAGTCTAGTCTAAAGTCTTTTCTTAAATTTTAAATCAACATCCAGTTTCTTTCTCCAAAAAACCCCATACAGGCTATTCGGCCCAACCCATCCATGCCGGTCAAGATGCCTCATCTATACTCGCCCCCATTTGTTCTGGACGTTCTGAATGGGAAATTGAACATTTTTTATAAAGAGCAAATTACTCTCCAAATTAAATAGCAACCAGCGACGGTGGGATTTTGGCCATTAAATTCAACAGGTATCTTTGTTTTCTGTTGGGATGAATTTAATTTAAAAAAAAACAACTATATTACATACAGTACATAGACACACACACACACACATATACACACACACATATATACACACACTCACATATACACACACACATAAACGCACACAAAATGCTGGAGTAACTCAGTGGGACAGGCAGCATCTCTGGAGAAGGAATGTGACGTTTCGGGTCGAGACCCTTCTTCAGAAGTCTTCAGAAACGTCACCCATCCCTTCTCTCCAGAAATGCTGCCTGCCCCACTGAGTTAATCCAGCATTTTGTGTTTATCCCCATATTTAAACCAGCATCTGCAGTTACTATACATACACTATATACACACACACTATAGACACACACTATACATATATATATACACTACACACACACAATACACACACATGTACACACACAGACAGACACACACACACCAGAGTATTTCTCACCTGTGGTCTAGACGTTACACTATGGTTGGACATGGGTGCGGGGCGACAGTCCAGTGATCATTTACCGCTTTCCCCCAGTGCATGTGGGGTGTGGGTGAGCACAGTGTGATGTGGACATCGTTCCTTGCTCCAGCCTCTCGTCATTCAAGTTCTGCGCCGCCCTCAGTCTTTCACAGTTGAAGGAATTCACTTATTTCTTGGAGATAAATCAAAGTTGTTAGAAAACAGTGACAGTGTTTCTATTCCAGTGGTCAGTGATTCTGTCACAGTGGCCAGTGATTCTGTCCGTGGTCAGTGATTGTCCGAACCGTGACGCTGGGGGCGGGCTGGTGACCAGGGGAGGGGAGGGGAGGGGAGAGGAGAGCAGAGGTGGGCGGCTGTGTCAGGTGCAGCCCATCCTGGGGATTGATGGACGGGGGGGGGTGGATGGGCCGGTGTGTTGCTGACAGCCTCGGTTGCCAGGCACAGATTAGCTGGGGCCGATACACGCTCACACACACGTGTACACACTCACTCAGCTTCCTCCTGCTCCCGCGGTGAGGATTATCACACCCCTACATCAGTAACTCTGGTTTCATGCACACCTGAGTAGCTGCTGACAAAAGATTCTTCTGTTGTGAGGAGCAACACAATGGACTTTCCTCTCCACTAGACAAGCTGGGACTTGCCTGGGCCAGGACTTCAGGCAACCAGGAGGGGTGGTGGGGGGGGTCAGAGCTGATCCATTTATACTTAAGCTCCAAATTCCACTAGTAATTAGACCCAAAGCAAACAATCCTCATCCAAATAAAGACTGAAAGCTTCCATTACACTTTGTCATTCAATCTCTCCCCCCTAGTCAAAGGCAATCAGGTTCTAGAGCCGGACAAGCAGCGAGCGGCCAGCCCGAGAACATACAACGTAGAACAGTACAGACTTCCCAACATCGGAGGCCTGGATCGCCTCAACACAGAGGGAGAACAAGGAGGGAAGAAACAAGGACTTTAAGACTTTTGCCTTTAAGAAAGTGCCTGGTGGACTCACTGTGGTGGATGTTAAGCTGTGTTAAGTGTGTGTTTTGTTATTTTATTCTATGTTATGACAGCAAGGTTCACAATTTCGTTCAGACTGAAATGTCTGAATGACAATAAAGGATACTTTGCTTTACTTTTTTTAAGAACAGTACAGGCCCTTCGGCCCACAATGTCCACGCCCAAGATGATGCCGTTAAACTCATCCCTGCCCGCACGTGATCCATATCCCTCAATATCCATGTGCCTCTAAAAGCCTCTTAAACACCACTCTCGTATCTGCCTCCATCACCACCCCCGGCAGTGCGTTCCAGGCACCCACCACCCTGTGTGTAATAAGCCTGCCCCACACATCTCCTTTAAACTTTGCCCCTCTCACCTACGCCCTCCAGTATTTCACATTTCCACCCTGGGAAAACAATTCTGACCATTGACCCACAAGATGTGAGTTTACTAAAGACACAGAGTGCTGGAGTAACTCAGCGGGTCAGGCAGCATCTGTGGAGAACATGGATAGGTGACGTTTCACAGAGTGATGGAGTAACTCAGCGGGTCAGGCAGCATCTCTGAGAGAGAGGGATGTTTCGGGTTGAGACCCTTCTTCAGTCTGAAAGTCAGGGGAGAGGGAGACACAGAGACAAGGAAGTGTAAGGTGTGAAAACGACACATCAAAGGAGATGCTTGTTCAGTGCAGTACGGTTCGCCAGCTGGAAAGTGCGTGCGTGCTGGCGTTGCCTGTGCCAGGCCCGGCTCCTACCTGGTTAGAGCAGATCCCTGGCTGGTGTCCACCCTTCACAGGTGGGGATGCCCATGGTGCCACTGGTCCATGCCAGGGCTTCAATGACACCTCACAGCACACAGACATTCCAGGGTGAACATCTACAGTGCCGCGGCAACACCACCCCCTGGGGCCAGACTCTGCCTCTGGGGGAGGGGACAGGCGGTGGGATGGGCACAGAGATGAGGGTGTGGGTGACCGGTCAGTGTTAGCAACGTGGCAATGGCCGTGAGCTGTGGCAGTGAGGGTAGTGCTACAGACTTGCAGCCCCACCCCCCCTCCCACCCCCGCCAGCACTTAGCCCACCCCCACACCCTCATTGTGACGTCATTTCCATCACGATGCCACACGGACCAGGTTGTCCGTGCCAACGGAAGGATTGTGTGTCCGACTTTGCCCACAGCCGACCCTGGATCTCCGCGGACAGGAGACAGGCACTCACTCTCCGCAGATCCCACGGCTTCATCACAAAGGAGGCTGGTAGCACCTTGACCGCGCTGTTACCTGCTCCCAGGTACCAATAGACAATAGGTGCAGGAGTAGGCCATTCGGCCCTTCGAGCCAGCACCGCCATTCAATGTGATCATGGCTGATCATCCCCAATCAGTACCCCGTTCCTGCCTTTTCCCCATATCCCCTGACTCCGCTATCTTAAAGACCCCTATCTAACTCTCTCTTGAAATTATCCAGAGAACCGGCCTCCACCACCCTCTGAGGCAGAGAATTCCACAGACTCACCACTCTCTGTGAGAAAAAGTGTTTCCTCGTCTCCGTTCTAAATGGCTTACTCCTTATTCTTAAACTGTGGCCCCTGGTTCTGGACTCCCCCAACATCGGGAGACAGTACCCATACAGGTGAGAAAGTAGCCGGCAGTATGGGTTCCAGCCCAAAACGTCACCTATCCATGTTCTCCACAGATGGTGCCTGACCCGCTGAGTTACTCCAGCCCTCTGTGAAACGTCACCTATCCATGTTCTCCACAGATGCTGCCTGACCCGCTGAGTTACTCCAGCACTCTGTGTATAAAGCCGCATCTGCGTTCTTTGTTTCTACATTTTGGAGAGATTGGGACAGGCTCAGATGGACATGGGCTAAATGGGACATCTTGGTCAGCATCGAAGAGTTGGGCCGAAGGGACTGATTCCATGCTGTATCACTCCACAATTTGGACAATGGAGGGGATGAGCAAACATCATTGCGATAAATACTAATGAAAACTCATCAATGCCCTACTTGCTAGAAGATTGAGGAGACGCAGAATGTCGATGAATACTCTATTGAGCTTCTACAGGTTACGGTGGTGAGCACACTGACAGATCGCATCATGGCTTGTCCAGCAACTCAAACACCCAGCAACAAAGGGATCTACAGAGAATGGTGGACACTGCCCGGTCCATCCCAGTACTGACCTCCCCACCATCGAAGGGATCTACAGGAGGCGCTGCCTCCAAAAGGCAGCCAGCATCATCAGAGACCCACACCGCCCTGGCCACGCTCTCATCTCGCTGCTACCATGGGGAAAAAGGTACTGGAGCCTGAAAACCGTGACCTCCAGGTTCAGGAACAGCTTCTTCGCAACAACCATCAGGCTCTTGGAGACTTTCATACATTCTGTCTTTGTCCCACCCCCTCCCCAGACATCAGTCTGAAGAAGGGTGTCGACCCGAAACGTCACCCATTCCTTCTCTCCAGAGATGCTGCCTGTCCCGCTGAGTTACTCCAGCATTTGGTGTCTACCTTCGATTTAAACCAGCATCAGCATCTGCAGTTCTTTCTTACACTACACAAACCCTGTCGGTGACAGTCTGTGGACTGTGGCTATTTTTGAACTATTTGCGCTGAATTGACACCTGGAAGTATGATGTTGTGGCGATTAGTGAAACATGGTTGCAGGAGGGCTGTGATTGGAAACTAAATATTCCAGGATTTTGTTGCTTCAGGTGTGATAGAATTGGAGGGGCAAGAGGTGGAGGTGTTGCATTGCTTGTCAGGGAAGATATTACAGCAGTGCTTTGGCAGGATAGTTTAGAGGGCTTGTCTAGGGAGGCTATTTGGGTGGAACTGAGAAATGGGAAAGATGTAGCAACACTTATAGGGGTGTAATATAGACCGCCTAATGGGGAGCGAGAATTGGAAGAGCAAATATGTAAAGAGATAGCAGATATTAGTAGTAAGCACAAGATAGCGATTGTGGGAGATTTCAATTTTCCACACATTCTGTAAAAGGGCTGGATGGTTTGGAGTTTGTAAAATGTGTGCAGGATAGTTTTTTGCAGCAATACATAGAGGTATCGACCAGAGAAGGGGCAGTGCTGGACCTCCTGTTAGGAAATGAGACGGATCAGGTGATGGAGGTATGTGTTGGGGAGCACTTCGGGTCCAGTGATCACAATACCATTAGTTTCAATATAATTATGGAGGTGGTCAGAAATAGACCAAGGGTTGAGATTTTTGATTGGAGAAAGGCTAACTTTGAGGAGATGCGAAAGGATTTAAAAGGAGTGAATTGGGACATTTTGTTTTATGGGAAGGATGTAGAAGAGAAATGGAGGACATTTAGAGGTGAAATTTTAAGAGTACAGAATCTTTATGTCCCTGTTCGGTTGAAAGGAAAGAGTAATAATTGGAAAGAGCCATGGTTTTCAAGGGAAATTGTACACTTGGTTCGGAAAAAGAGACATATCTACAATAATTATAGGCAGCATATGAGGTGCTTGAGGAGTATAAATAATGTAAAAAGAATCTTAAGAAAGAAATTAGAAAAGCTAAAAGAAGATATGAGGTTGCTTTGGCAAGTAAGGTGAAAGTAAATCCAAAGGGTTTCTACAGCTATATAAATAGCAAAAAGATAACAAGGGATAAAATTGGTCCATTAGAGAGTCAGAGTGGACAGCTATCTGCAGAGCCAAAAGAGATGGGGGAGATATTGAACAATTTATTTTCTTTGGTATTCACCAAGGAGAAGGATATTGAATTATGTGAGGTAAGGGAAACAAGTAGAGTAGCTATGGAAACTATGAGGGTCATAGAAGAGGAAGTACTGAGACTTTTGAAAAATATAAAAGTGGATAAGTCTCCAGGTCCCGATAGGATATTCCCTAGGACATTGAGGGAAGTTAGTGTAGAAATAGCAGGGGCTATGACAGAAATATTTCAAATGTCATTAGAAACGGGAATAGTGCCGGAGGATTGGCGTACTGCGCATGTTGTTCCATTGTTTAAAAAGGGTTCTAAGAGTAAACCTAGCAATTATAGACCTGTTAGTTTGACGTCAGTGGTGGGCAAATTAATGGAAAGGATACTCAGAGATAATATATATACACATCTGGATAAACAGGGTCTGATTATGGAACAGTCAACATGGATTTGTGCCTGGAAGGTCAAGTTTGACAAACCTTCTTTAATATTTTGAAGAGGTTACTAGGGAAATTGTTGAGGGTAAAGCAGTGGATGTTGTCTTTGACAAGGTTCCACATGGAAGGTTGGTTAAGAAGGTTAAATTGTTGGGTACTAATGGTGGAGTAGCAAGATGGATTCAACAGTGGCTGAATGGGAGATGCCAGAGAGTAATGGTGGATGGCTGTTTGTCAGGTTGGAGGCCGGTGACCAGTGGGGTGCCTCAGGGATCTGTGTTGGGTCCACTGTTGTTTGTCATATACATCAATGATCTGGATGATGGTGTGGTAAATTGGATTAGTAAGTATGCAGATGATACTAAGATAGATGGTGTTGTGGATAATGAAGTAGATTTTCAAAGTCTACAGAGATTTAGGCCATTTGGAAGAGTGGGCTGAAAGATGGCAGATGGAGTTTAATGCTGATAAGTGTGAGGTGCTACAGCTTGGCAGGACAAATCAAAATAGGACGTACATGGTAAATGGTAGCGAATTGAGGGATGCTGTGGAACAGAGGGATCTAGGAATAACTGTGCATAGTTTCCTGAAGGTGGAATCGCATGTAGATAGGGTGGTAAAGAAAGCTTTTGGTGTGCTGGCCTTTAGAAATCAGAGCATTGAGTATAGAAGTTGGGATGTAATGTTAAAATTGTACAAGGCATTGGTGAGGCCAATTTTGGAGTATGGTGTACAATTTTGGTCGCCAAATTATAGGAAAGATGTCAACAAAATAGAGAGAGTACAGAGGAGATTTACTAGAATGTTGCCTGTGTTTCAGCACCTAAGTTACAGAGAAAGGTTGAACAAGTTAGGTCTTTATTCTTAGGAGCGCAGAAGGTTAAGGGGGGCTTGATAGAGGTCTTTAAAATGATGAGAGGGATAGACAGAGTTGATGTGGATAAGCTTTTCCCATTGAGAGTAGGGAAGATTCAAACAAGAGGACATGATTTGAGAATTAAGGGACAGAAGTTTAGGGGTAACATGAGGGGGAACTTCTTTACTCAGAGTGGTAGCTGTGTGGAATGAGCTTCCAGTGGAAGTGGTGGAGGCAGGTTCGATTTTATCGTTTAAAAATAAATTGGATAGGTATATGGACGGGAAGGGAATGGAGGGTTATGGTCTGAGTGCAGGTAGATAGGACTAGGTGAGAGTAAGTGTTCGGCACAGACTAGAAGGGCCGAGATGGCCTGTTTCCATGCTGTAAATATTACATGGTTATTAGTTTAGTGTATTGATTATTATACATTATGTGTGTATTGTGATTATGGACTTTGATTGTTCCATTGTCGAGATACACACGATAATAAAACAATCCCGACTCGTGACAAGGGACGAATGACTTGCCAAAGAAGTAATTTTTGAAATTTGAAATATTACTCATAGTACTATTTGACAAGAATGTGTGAGCATTTGGCCCATCAATTACATTACAGCCTTCAAAGCAATCCCCAAAATCTCATTCCCCCACCTATTCTCTCACACAACCCAATTAATGGCGCCCATTTCTTCCAACAGCTTCCCAAACTAGATGTATTTTACAGCAAGATAGACACAGAGTGCTGGAGTAACTCAGCGGGTCAGGCAGCATCTGTGGAGAACATGGATAGGTGACGTTTCACAGAGTGCTGGAGTAACTCAGCGGGTCAGGCAGCATCTGTGGAGAACATGGATAGGCGACGTTTCACAGAGTGCTGGAGTAACTCAGCGGGTCAGGCAGCATCTGTGGAGAACATGGATAGGTGACGTTTCACAGAGTGCTGGAGTAACTCAGCGGGACAGGCAGCATCTGTGGAGAACATGGATAGGCGACGTTTCACAGAGTGCTGGAGTAACTCAGCGGGTCAGGCAGCATCTGTGGAGAACATGGATAGGCGACGTTTTGGGCTGGAACCCTTCTGATTTAAAAAAGAGGAAATAGAGGCCCAAACAAAAGAGAAATTTAGGGGGAATTTACAGTCCACGTAATTGGAGTAAAATTCCAAGAATCCACAATCCAACTGCTTGGAAATCCCCAGCTAAACACATTGCCGGAAGAACGCAGCTGGTCGGGCAGCATCTGTGGAAAGAAGGAATGGGTGATGTTTGGGTGTCGGGACCCTGCTATCAGTCTGAAGAAGGGTCTCGACCCGAAACGTTCACCTATCCATGTTCTCCACAAATGCTGCCCGACCCGCTGAGTTACTCCAGCAAACATAGAAAATAGAAACATAGAAAATAGGTACAGGAGTAGGCCATTCGGCCCTTTGAGCCAGCAACGCCATTCAATGTGATCATGGTTGATCATCCACAATCATTACCCCGTTCCGGCCTTCTCCCCATATCCCCCGACTCCGTTATCTTTAAGAGCTCTATCCAACTCTCCCTTGAAAGTATCCTGAGAACCAGCTTCCACCGCTCTCTGAGGCAGAGAATTCCACAGATTCACAACTCTCTGGGTGAAAAAGTGTTTCCTCACCTCAGTTCTAAATGGCTTACCCCTTATTCTGAAACTGTGGCTCCTGGTTCTGGACTCCCCCAACACCGGGAACATGTTTCCTGCCTCTAGCGTGTGTCCAATCCCTTAATATTCTTATATGTTTCAATAAGATACCCTCTCATCCTTCTAAACTCCAGAGTATACAAGCCCATCCGCTCCATACTTTCACCATATGACAATCCCGCCATCCCGGGAATTAACCTGGTGAACCTCAATAAGCGAGTTCGGTATTCCGAAAAACGCAAGGAATCATGGGATTTGTCAAAGGTCACTCGCGATAAACACTCGACAACCATGTCACCGCGCGCGCACAGACCCCCGCCGCATCCGCAACCGGGATCGAACCCGGGTCCCCGGCGCCGCAAGTGCCGCCGAACCGCCACTGGACCCTCCCCTCCTGAGTGCCCCACCCCCATCCAGCGCGACATTGGACCGACGGGAGTGGCGGCTCAGGCCCACAGCCAGCGCGGAGAAGCGCCAACTCCACTCCTCCGGGCTGGTGTCCCGTCAGTCCAGGGCCGTCGGTTAACCTGGCAGGACAGGCAGAGCCGATCCGGAGCCAGCATCTCCCTTCCGTGCCGGCTGCAAGCCCGGGCCGCCACCGCAACGTGCCGGTGCCCCGCCAGTCCAGAGCCACCACTGACATCCCCAGCTGCCCCTGGACAGGGACGGGGACGGCCCAGCAGCAACTCAACAGCGTATGCCGCGCCGGATATCCGGGCCCGACCCCGGCCACGGACAGAACGCAGGTCTGCACCCACGCAGCAGCACAGCTGCCCGGACTGTTTATCGCAAGTGACCCGTGACCTGGGCATGTGCAGTCGGAATACCGAACTCACTTATAGCAAGAATGTCCTTTAGGAGACCAAAACTGCACACAATACTCCAGACGTGGTCTCACTAGAGCCCTGAAAAAACTGCAGAGGGACCTCTTTGCTCCTATACTCAAATCCTCTTGTTATGAAGGCCAACATGCCACTAGCTGTCTTCACTGCCTGTTGTACCTGCACCAGTGGCCGGGGGGGTCCAGGGGCTAGTGTCTGGGGTCTTGTGGCCAGTGACCGGAGTCCTGTGTCCAGGGCAAAGATGCTCCTCCAGTATCTTTGGTCCGGGGTCTGGTGTCCAGTGTCTGGGGGCTTGTGTCCAGTGTACGGGGGCTAGTGTCCGGGGTCCAGTGTCCAGTTTCCAGGGCTTGTGTCCAGTGTCTGGGGGCTAGTGGCTGGGGTCTGGTGTCCAGTGGCCAGGATCCAGTGTCCAGTGGGGCAGTGGCCGGGGTCCAGGGGCTAGTGGCTGGGGTCTGGTGTCCAGTGGGGCAGTGGCCGGGGTCCAGGGGCTAGTGGCTGTGGTTCAGTGTCCGGGGGCTAATGTCCAGTGTCCGGGGTCCAGGGGCTAGTGGCTGTGGTCCAGTGTCCGGGGGCTAGTGTCCAGTGTCTGGGGTCCAGGGGCTAGTGGCTGTGGTCCAGTGTCCGGGGTCCAGGGGCTAGTGGCTGTGGTCCAGTGTCCGGGGGCTAGTGTCCAGTGGCCAGGGTCCAGTGGCTGTGGTCCAGTGGCTAGTGGCTAAGGTCCAGTGTCCGGGGTCCAGGGGCTAGTGGCTGTGGTCCAGTGTCCGGGGGCTAGTGTCCAGTGTCTGGGGTCCAGGGGCTAGTGGCTGTGGTCCAGCGTCCGGGGGCTAGTGTTCAATGTCCGGGGGGCTAGTGTCCAGTCTAGTGTCCAGTGTCCGGGGGCTAGTGTCCAGTGTCCGGGGGCTAGTGTCCAGTGTCTAGTGTCCAGTGTCCGGGGGCTAGTGTCCAGTGTCTGGGTCCAGTGTCCGGGGGCTAGTGTCCAGTGTCTGGGGTCCAGTGTCCGGGGGCTAGTGTCCAGTGTCTGGGGTCCAGTGTCCGGGGGCTAGTGTCCAGTGTCTGGGGTCCAGTGTCCGGGGGCTAGTGTCCAGTGTCTAGTGTCCGGGGGCTAGTGTCCAGTGTCTGGGTCAGTGTCCGGGGGCTAGTGTCCAGTGTCTAGTGTCCGGGGGCTAGTGTCCAGTGTCTGGGGTCCAGTGTCCGGGGGCTAGTGTCCAGTGTCCAGGGCAAAGATGCTCCTCTAGTGTCTTTGGTCCGGGGTGTGGGGGCGGGGACCGAACTCACCGTCCCGGCTCCTCGTCCTCTCCGCCGCCGCCGCCGCCTCTCCCGCTGTGGGCCCCGGCTCCGGCCCCGACTGCCCGCCGCTCCCCGCTGCTCCAACACCGGGGCCGGCCTCTGCCCAGTGCCGGCCTCCCCCCCGCTGCAGCCGCGGCCCCGCCTGCCCGCCTGCCCGCCCCGGGCCGGTGTAACGCGAGCGGGCCGGGCCGGGTGAGGCTGAGACTGGGCCGGGTGGGCCGGGTGGGCCGGCTGAGACTGGGCCGGGTGAGGCCAGGCCGTCTACAATCCCCCCGCAACAGATAAACTCTGTATAAAAATGAAGCGATGATCATCAACCAGTGCCCGCCGCCGCCGCCGCCCCGGTGTGTCTGTCCATCCAACGCTACAGCCCGGAGTGTCGCCGCCACTGGATCAGTTATGGGCCCGGCCCGGCCCGCCCCACTGAAGGGGCTGTCCCACTTGGGCGACCTATCCGCGAATCCAGAAGAGTGCCTTCGACCTTCAAGCTCGAGAGCAGTCGCCGGCCAAGCCTCGAGCTGGCTCGACTGTCCGCGCGGCAAGAGGGAGGTCAACGGCTGCCACCTGCACGGTAAGTCCTTTACACAGCGCGGGCGGGCGGGGGAGAGAGGTGGGAAAACATAGACAATAGGTGCAGGAGCAGGCCATTCGGTCCTTCGAGCCTGCACCGCCATTCAATATGATCATGGCTGATCATCCAACTCAGTATCCCGTACCTGCCTTCTCTCCATACCCTCTGATCCCTTCAGCCACAAGGGCCACATCTAACTCCCTCTTAAATATGGCCAATGAACTGGCCTCAACTACCTTCTGTGGCAGAGAATTCCAGAGATTCACCACACTCTGTGTGAAAAACGATTTCCTCATCTCGGTCCTAAAAGACTTCCCCCTTATCCTTAAACTGTGACCCCTTGTTCTGGGCCTCCCCAACATCGGGAACAATCTTCCTGCATCTAGCCTGTCCAACCCCTTAAGAATTTTGTAAGTTTCTATAAGATCCCCCCTCAATCTTCTAAATTCTAGCGAGTACAAGCCGAGTCTATCCAGTCTTTCCTCATATGAAAGTCCTGACATCCCAGGAATCAGTCTGGTAAACCTTCTCTGTACCCCCTCTATGGCAAGAATGTCTTTTCTCAGATTTGGAGACCAAAACTGTACGCAATACTCCAGGTGGTCTCACCAAGGCCCTGTACAACTGCAGTAGAACCTCCCTGCTCCTATACTCAAATCCTTTTGCTATGAATGCCAACATACCATTTGCTTTCTTCACAGCCTGCTGCACCTGCATGCCTACTTTCAATGACTGGTGTACCATGACACCCAGGTCTCGTTGCATCTCCCATTTTCCTAATCGGTCCACCATTCACGTAATAGTCTCCTCCTGTTTTTGCCACCAAAGTGGATAATCTCACATTTATCCACATTATACTGCATCTGCCATGCATTTGCCCACTCACCCAGCCTATCCAAGTCACCTTGCAGCCTCTTAGCATCCTCCTCACACCTAACACTACCCCCCCAGCTTCGTGTCATCCGCAAACTTGGAGATGTTGCATTCAATTCCCTAAACCAAATCATTAATATATATTGTAAATAGCTGGGGTCCCAGCACTGAGCCTTGCGGTACCCCACTAGTCACTGCCTGCCATTCTGACAAGGACCCGTTTACTCCTACTCTTTGCTTCCTGTCTGCCAGCCAGTTCTCTATCCACATCAATACTGAACCCCCAATACCGTGTGCTTTAAGTTTGTATACTAATCTCTTATGTGGGACCATGTTGAAAGCCTTCTGAAAGTCTAGATATAACACATCCACGGGTTCTCCCTTATCCACGCTGCTAGTTACATCCTCGAAAAATTCTATAAGATTCGTCAGACATGATTTACCTTTCGTAAATCCATGCTGACTTTGTCTAATGATTTCACCACTTTCCAAATGTACTGCAATCCCATCTTTAATAACTGACTCTAGCAGTTCAAAAGAGTTCAAAAGACCCATGCCGTCCAAACTTTACTCGCGGAAAACTTTTCGCGACCTAGCTGAGGCCGCAGTAGGCGGGAACCTCCCTCAAGCATGAAGGAGAGTTCCAGCGACCTCCTGGGACCACGTGTCAACCATGCTGCGCGTTTGAGTCGAGGGGAAACTCTTCTAAACTCACAGATTAGGTCGCCCAAGTGAGACAGTCCCTTGACATGTTGAAGACTAGCTACGACTAACTTCGGGAAAATTGGACACGAATAGTGGAGAGTGAAGACGACCTCCTTCGATCTCCTTTGACCTCCCTTCGACTATGATGAAGACTATCTACGACTACCCTCGACTACCTACGACTAACATGCCGACCTACGACCTACTACGACTAAACCTACGAGTAAAAAAAGTATTGATTTTTTCCATGGCGACCTTTTTTTACTCGCGGGCATTTTTCAGCATGTTGAGAAATATGCCGCGACCTAGCTGAGGCCTCGAGTACGCGGGGACCTCACTCGAGCGTGAAGGAGAGTTACAAAGACCTCCTACGACCTCATAGCGACCATGCCGCGAGTATGAGTCGAGGGGAAACTCGCCAGAACACGCGGGTTAGGTCGCCCAAGTGGCGACTGTTTAGGCGACTGCAGGAGACTTTGCAGTCGCCACACGTTCGTGGGTGGTTGCCGGGGAGTCGCCTTCATGGTCGCGAGGTGTGCCGCGTGGCCTTATTATGGTCATTTGTGCATGGTTCCCAGAAAAGTAGGAGTGGCGGCGCTGCCCTGGCAGCAGCGGCTCGCCTGCAGTCCGTCTGTTTTTCTTTTTATTTGTTGTTTTCTTGTCTTGATTTAGTTTGAGTTATTATGTAGTGTGTGTGTGTGTGTGTGTGTGTGTGTGTGGGGGGGGGGGGGGGGGGGGATGGGAGAAACGTTCTTAGTCTCTTCCTTTTGGGGGGACGCGACTTTTCTTGTCGTATCCCCCGTCTCCGTCTCCGTCTGCGCTGAGGCCTATCGCGGAGCTGGCGGCCTCCAACTTTAACTGCGACCGACCCGAGACTCCGGAGGCAGAGCCAGCCAGGACTTACCAGCGCGGGGCTGGCCGACTTCGGGGCTGCGGCGGGTTCAGGCGTTCCGGCGGCCCGACTCGGAGCTGTGGCGGCTTTCCGGTGGCGGTGGCGGCGGCAGCGACTTCGGAGACCCGGCCGCGGGCCCAGTGGACGACATCGTCGGGAGCTCGCAGGTCACAGGCTGGTGACCTGTTTTTCCGGAGCTCCCGCGGCAACAGCTGCGTCCGCTGGACTGGAGGGCGGCAGCTTCGGCAGCTTCGACCGCCCCGGGCCGCGGAGTTGAACCGGCCCGCTCGCGGAGCGCGGTTCACCCGCGGGACTTATTTACATCACCCGGTGCGGTCACAACATCGGAGGCCCGGGTCGCCTCAGCGCAGAGGAAGAGGAAGAGGAGGAAGGGAAGAGATAAAGACAAGATTTTTGCCTTCCACCCCAGTGAGGAGGTGTCTGGTGAACTCACTGTGGTGGATGTTAAATATGTGTTTATTGTGTGTTTTTGTTATTTACTATATGTACGACTGCAGGTAACAAAGTTTCGTTCAGACCGCAAGGTCTGAATGACAATAAAGTTTTCCAAGTTCCAAGGTCCAGACCAGTCCGCGTGCTGGGTCTCATGGAGCGGGGCATCGATCCAGGCGAGCCCCAGGCTGCTGCAGGGCCTCCAGCTGCTGCCAACGTCCGGATTGTCTGGCAAACCATCGGCCTGTGGTAATCTCCTGCCCCATTGTTTGAGAAAAATGTTCCCATGTTGGGGGAGTCCAGAACCAGAGGTCACACAGTTTAAGGCAATTTAGGACTGGGATGAGGAAACACTTTTCCACCCAGAGAGTTGTGAATCTGTGGAATTCTCTGTCACTTAAGGCAGTGGAGGCCAATTCACTGGATGTTTTCAAGAGAGAGTCAGATTTAGCTCTCGGGGCTAACGGAATCAAGGGATATGGGGAGAAAACAGGAACGGGGTACTGATTTTGGATGATCAGCCATTGAAAGACGGTGCTGGATCAAAGGGCCGAATGGCCTACTCCTGCATCTAATTTCTGTGTTTCTATGTGTGAGGGGTGTCCCCACTGGACTCTACCCCTCAATGTCCAGCAGCGGAAGGACTCTAGACTGTGGCCCTCCCCCACCGAGCTTCAGTGCGTCCCTCAGCACGGACTCCTGCAGTCTGTAGCGTGCCAGACCGTAACATTCCCCGATGGACATCTCGCTCCGCTGGCCGGATCAACGAGGCTCGGGCTGACCAAAGAGCGTCTTTCATCATGTGAGTCGATGATCTTCCAGCGGGAAGGAATATTAAAAATCAAAAACCACAGATGCTGGAAATCTGAAGTGAATAAAGGAGATGCAGATTGTAAACCCTGGTGCAGACTGACCTGCGTGGGTTTTCTCCGGGAGCTCCGTTTTCAATAGACAATAGATAATAGGTGCAGGAGTAGGCCACTCGGCCCTTTGAGCCAGCACCGCCATTCACTGTGATCATGGCTGATCATCCCCAATCAGTACCCCGTTCCTGCCTTCTCCCCATATTCCCTGACTCCGCTATTTTTAAGAGCCCTATCTAGCTCTCTCTTGAAAGCATCCAGAGAACCTGCCTCCACCGCCCTCTGATGCAGAGAATTCCACAGACTCACCACTCTCTGTGAGAAAAAGTGTTTCCTCGTCTCCATTCTAAATGGCTTACTCCTTATTCTTAAACTGTGGCCCCTGGTTCTGGACTCCCCCAACATCGGGAACATTCCTGCCTCTAGCGTGTCCAAACCTTTAGCAATCTTTAAGAATCTTAACAATCCTCCAACACTCCAAAGACATGCAGGTTTGTATGTTAATTGGCCTGGTATAAATGTAAATTGTCCCTAGTGTGTGTAGGGTAGTGTTAGTGTGCGGGGATCGCTGGTCGGGTTGGACTCGGTGGGCCGAAGGGCCTGTTTCCGCGCTGCATCTGTAAACTAAACTAAAAATCAGTGTGTGTTGCAGCTCAGTGATATGTTGCAGCAGATCTAATTCACAACGTTGAGAAACATTACAATCTACTTCCTGTCGTTACAGTATTGCAGCTGTTGCAGTTCTGCGTATCCATGGCTCATGATTTGCCCAAAAGTCACGTTTTCATGATGAAACCTCAAGGGCAAATAATGATACGACAAAAACCGTGCATCCCAGAAAAGTAGAATTCATAATCCCTCCCCCGTCACCCTCACTCCGATGAAGGGTCTCAACCCGCGACGTCACCCGTTCCTTCTCTCCAGAGATGCTGCCTGTCCCGCTGCGTTACTCCAGCATCTTCTGTCTGTCTTCAGTGTAAACCAGCACCTGCAGTTCCTTCCTACACAAAACAAATCTTCCTCAGCTGACATGTTGCACAGTTGAGGTCATCCTCGTGGACTTAACTCGCGTTACGGATAAGCTTCACGGGGTCTGGGTCTTGGTGGCAACTTGAACTGGCAACTCTGTGTCTGTCTCTGTCTCTGTCTCTGTCTCTGTCTCTGTCTCTGTCTCTCTGTCTCTGTCTCTCTGTCTCTGTTTCTCTGTCTCTGTCTCTCTGTCTCTCTGTGTATCTCTGTCTGTCTCTCTGCCTCTGTCTCTGTGTCTGTCTGTGTCCCTGTCTCTCTGTCTCTGCCTCTGCCTCTCTCATTCTCTGTCTCTCTGTCTCTGTGTCTTTCTGCCTGTGTCTCTGTGTCTGTCTGTGTCTCTGTCCCTGGGCTAGTCTGTCCTTGGGTGTAGTTACAAAGACAGGCTGAGCTGGGTAGACATCTCCCATTGCCAGTGTTACCAGGGGAGAGTTCAAGCATGCAGGACCAACTCTGCAGCTGCATCAAACTCCGTTTCTGGACAAGCGCCGACTCTTTGCTTTTGTTACAGTTTGGCCCCGTTCTCGCTGGGTAACGAGATTTCACATTTTGCTTCTTGGCAGCAGCTCTCTGCTGCTGGGAGCACCAGGATCAACAAACTCATCAGGAAGGCTGGCTCCGTCCTGGGGGCGGAGTTGGAGTTGGATTCTTGGGGAGATAGTCTTGGAGGAGAGGATGCTCCTCAAACCAAAGATCCTCTAGCGGAGCAAGATAGTCCACTCAACGAGAAAGCCGTAGTAGGGTCATGGGTAATCTCCGGCACCTTTTCCGTAACCGGCTTCCGTCTCCGCACCAAAGATCCCGTCGCGGAGCAAAGATACTAGTGCGGAGACGGAAGCTGGTTACGGAAACATCCTCGTAAAAATAAAAGATCTTTGGTAAAAATCTCCTCATTTTCTTTCTGCCTCTCTGCCTCACAATAAAAAGCAAAAAGATGCCAATGCCTATGTTCCTTCCACAGCGTTTGCGAAGTGTGGCCCGGATCAGCACGGCTGGGACACCAGGGTAAAGTGCAATGTATCTTTATGTAATGTTGTCCCTTGTCTGGGCCTTGTGTCCGAAATAAAGTTTATCATTATATATAAAATCTGGAGAAATGTGTATGTTATATGATTATATACATCTGTATCACATTCATGTGTGTGTGTTCTTTCCTACACAATCTAATCAGCTGAATAAAACCATCCATAAGTTATACATCATTTGTTAATCTTGCCCAAAACAAATTATATCTTGTTAAATTACACCACAAACAGCTTACAATGGCTTGTTCCCTTTATCACCAATACTTTTTTGCATATCTTTCACTCATTGTTCCTTATCTCTCCACATCACCGTCTATATCTCCCGTTTCCCTGATCCCTGACCAGTCTGAAGAAGGGTCTCGGCCCGAAACGTCGCCTATCTCCTTCGCTCCTTAGATGCTGCTGCACCCGCTGAGTTTCTCCAGCTTTTTGTGTACCCTATATCTTGTTAAATACTTGATTTAGATAACGCCACCATTACAGACAGATCTCATTCCACTCTCTGGCTATTGGGAAGACCAGGCCCATTTTATTGTTGAAAAACAATTCCATAGACACAAAAAATCTTTAAGGAACGTTCCAAGATTCCAAGAGTAGAGCAGCTGGAATCTTCATATTGCTGTTATTTTCCAAATATCGCAGTTGTGAACAGTGTGATTAGATGAATCACAGAGTGCAAGTGTAATACAAACGACAACTCAAGCACAGCACATGAGCCATTTAAAAATAAATTTAAAAAAAACATTAAAAAAGAAAATTAACAGAATTATAATTTATTAACATATTAATCATTAACAAAAAATAACAGAATTATGAATGAACAGAATGATGAATCTAACCCTATATCACACACACAAACTGTTCCCCCGCAACACTGATGACACTGCGAGAGGGATAACCAGTCGGGTCAGGTTACTGAAATGGCCGAAGAAAAGGCTGACATTCCGTTCCGTTGCGTACTACACGTCAGCTCTTTGGATTTAGCAGGAGTGGACTATCTTGCTCGCTATAGGATCTTTGCCTCAAACTGCAGAGCATCCTGGGCAATACAGCTCACCCCCTCCCTGACACACTGGTCAACCTGAGGAGCACCTTCAGCAACAGACTGGTCCCACCAAGATGCAGCACAGAACGCCACAGGAGATCCTTCTTCCCTGCGGCTATCAAACTGTACAACTCCTCCCCCTTCTGTCGTGGGGTAGACTGAGAGTGACTCCCCCCCCCCCCCAAACTTGCACATCCCCCAATCCTTTCCACTCGTCACTTTAACTTCATGTTTCATGTATGTTGTTGTGTATTTATGACTGTTGGCAGATCACTTTCCCTCCTGGGATAAATAAAGTTCTATCGTATGGTATGCTTTAAGGCAGACAAGTCAGGACTAGTGTGATGAGAGGGGGTATCGTGGGGAACTGCACCAGACTGTTTACTCCACCACAATGCCACCGTGCCACCCATACATTCATCTAGCAGTGGCAGAACATGTTAAACCCCCCCCCCCCCCCGGGCAACAGAGAGATGCATCATGACTCCAGTGCCCCTCTCAATGTTAATGGTGTCAAAAATAGTTAAATTATTATTAAACTTTATTTCACTCAAGGTCAAGGGACAACATCACATAAAATACATTGCATATAAAAACACCATAAAATACATATAACATCTTAGTATATCACATAAAAGCATCATATATTAGAGACAAAAAACATAATACATGAATTAAATTCCAGAAAAAAAAAGAATGATCAATGTCCTACAACGAGACAACGATACCAGTGGCTCCACGTAGCATGTAGTTCTAAACCTTATGTTTGACAAGGCCAAGATGATTTCATTTTTAGATTCATTTATCCTGCAAATGAATTTATACATATGATTTCTTAGGATAGCCTCTAAAGTACTGACTCCTGCAGCCACAAACATGTTACCAGCACTACACCATCTAGGTTTCCTTAACAGTGTTCTCATGGCATCATTGTATGACACCTTTAGTCTCTGCAAACTTGTCATTCTGTAGTTTGACCACAGGAAAAAAAGTGATCATCACCAACAGCCGTTACACCTCCTGTAAATAAAGTTGTTAAAGATTTACAATTGCTTGGAATGTCACTGTTTATGGAACTGATGCGCCACAATGCTGAGAACTATATTCTGCACTCTGTATCTTCCCCTTTACTCCACCTATTGGACTGGAGTTTGACCTGATTGTATTTATGTGTAGTGTTACCTGATCTGTTTGGACAGCACGCAGAACAAAGCTGTTCACTGTACCTCAGTACAGGTGATAAACCTGGACCGCACCTCGCTTCCTGCTAGCTGTGTATCCATCGAGCCATCATGGTGTAGGAAGGAACTGCAGATGCTGGTTTAAGACAGATAAAGTGCTGGAGTAACTCAGCGGGTCAGGCAGCATCTGTGGAGAACATGGATAGGTGACGTTTCACAGAGTGCTGGAGTAACTCAGCAGGTCAGGCAGCATCTGTGGAGAGAAGGAAGGGGTGATGATGGGTTGGGACTATTCCTCATTCCCCTCCGACAGAAAACACCCACGTTTCTGAAACTTCCTCCAGCCCACACAGGTGACGGGGAGAACGTACAAACTCCGTACAGACAGCACCCGTAGTCGGGATGGAACCCGGGTCTCTGGCGCCGTGAGGCAGCAACTCTACCGCTGCGCCACCGTGCCGTACTCGTACATATACATACGTTCCAGAACTTGCCAATGCAACATATGTATTAGTATATACATATACATATATATTTCTTATACATATTCACCACCTCTGAGCAAAGTTAATGAATCCGCCACTAGATAAACATAAATGGAAAAACCTCTCTCACCCCTATTGCTCCCTTCTCTATTCTGTAAGTTTCATTGAGGTCCGCCCTCATTCTTCTAAACTTCAGCGAGTACAGGCCCAGTGCCGACAAACGCTCATCATAGGTTAACCCACTCATTCCTTGGATCATTCTTGTAAACCTCCTCTGGACCCTCTCCAGAGCCGGCACATCCTTCCTCAGATATGGGGCCCAAAACTGCTCAGAATATTCCAAATGCGGCCTGACCAGCGCCTTATAGAGCCTCAGCATTACATCTGAAGAAGGGTTTTGGCCAGAAACGTCGCCCATCTCCTTCGCTCCTTAGATGCTGCTGCACCCGCTGAGTTTCTCCAGCCTTTTGTGTACCCTCAGCATTACATCCCTGTTTTTGTATACAAGCCCTCTTTGTTGGCTAATTGTAACGGTAAATTAGCTGAATATGTACCACTGGACATATTCGTGGATGTGGATAAATTGGATCTGATTTGATTTCCAGATGAGTTCAGTTTCAATCTAGTTTGAAAAGTATATTAGTTTTCGTGAGCTGAGCTGCACCGGTCTGTACTTACCACCAGGTGGCAGCCAAAGACTGTGCGAACTCGCAGCGGCAGCAGCAGAGACAGGGAACTGCAGCTGCTGGAATCTGGTGCAAAGCACAAAGTGCTGGAGGAACTCGGTGGGTCAGGCAGCATCTGTGGAGAGAAATGGACAGACGAGAAGAGAAGGATCTTCAGTCTGAAGAAGGGTCCAGACCCAGAAACGAGTGGGTTAACATATGATGAACGTTTGTCAGCACTGGGCCTGTATGAATGAAACTTCCCGAATAGTGAAAGGCCCGGATAGAGTGGATGTGGAGAGGATGTTTCCTCTAGTGGGAGAGTCTAGGACTAGAGGGCACAGCCTCAGAATTAATGTACGTTCCTTTAGGAAGGAGATGAGAAGGAATTTCTTTAGTCAGAGGGCGGTGAATCTGTGGAATTCTTTGCCACAGACGGCTGTGGAGGCCAAGTCAGTAGATATTTTTAAGGCAGAGATAGATAGATTCTTGATTAAT
This sequence comes from Okamejei kenojei, assembly GCA_035221665.1. Lineage (NCBI taxonomy): Eukaryota > Metazoa > Chordata > Chondrichthyes > Rajiformes > Rajidae > Okamejei > Okamejei kenojei. The sequence continues at coordinate 3,227,411 of CM069138.1, forward strand.
ACAGGTGTCAGAGGTTATGGGGAGAATGGGGTTAGGAGGGAGAGATAGATCAGCCATGATTGAATGGCGGAAAAGATTTGATGGGCCGAATGGCCTAATTCTGCTCCTATTCCTTATGTCCTTATGAAACGTCACCTATCCATGTTCTCCACAGATGCTGCCTGACCCGCTGAGTTACTCCAGCACTCTGTGAAACGTCACCTATCCATGTTCTCCACAGATGCTGCCTGACCCGCTGAGTTACTCCAGCATTTTTATCTTGAGTCTGAAGAAGGGTCTCGACCCGAAACGTCACCTATTCCTTCGCTCCACTATGATGCCTCACCCATTGAGTTTCACCAGCATTTTTTACCTACCTTTACTTTTTTATAGCAGTCTGTTCTGAAAGACTAATCACATTCTTCAGGAGAAAATCAGTTATTCAACCAGCAAGTGAAAAATAACCCAAGTTTGAGGAAAACCCCAGCTTGGAATATTTCATGTGATAGGAGCAGGATTAGGCCATTCAGCCCATCAAGTCTACTCCGCCATTTAATCATGGCTGATCTATCTCTCCCTCATAACACCATTCTCCTGCCTTCTCCCCATAACCCTGACACCCGTACTAATCTTAAAGGATCGGACAGGCTGGAGGCAGGAAACATGTTCCCGATGTTGGGGGAGTCCAGAACCAGTGGTCATACAGTTTAAGAACAAGGGGTCGGCCATTTAAGACTGAGATGAGGAAAAACTTTTTTCACTAGAGAGTTGTGAATCTGTGGAATTCTCTGCCACAGAAGGCGGTGGAGGCCGATTCTCTGGATGTTTTCAAGAGGGAGGAATAGGAATACGTTATTGTCCCATGTGACCAGGCACAGTGAGATTCTTTGCTGCATACACAATATACACAAATAGCGGCCACTCACGGCGCTGACAGACGTATAAAGCACGCCGGCTCCTCCTTTTGCCCACCCCCCACCCCCACCCCCACCCCCACACTCCAAAGACGTGCGGGTTTGTAGGTTAATTGGCCTCTGTAACTTGTCGCCAATCTGCAGGATTGAACGAGTGCGTGAGGGGATCGCTGGTCGGTGCGGACTGGGTGGGTCGAAGGGCCAGTTTCCACGCTGTGTCTGTAAACCAAACCAAATGATGTTTCGGGCTGGGACCCTCCTGCAGGACTGATGTTGAAGGGAGGTTGACAGCTCTATGGGTGAGCAGCAGTGAGGCGAGGTGGGCAGTAGGAGACAGCATGGAGCAGCTTCTAGCCTGACACAATGTGTAAGTTCAAGTGTATTTGTCCATGCACCATAAGGTGCAGTGAAATGTAATTCAACACTCAGCGTTACCATTAAAAAAGGACACAATACACAACATAATTCACACAGACATCCCCACCACAGCATTCTTCACTATGGTAAGGCAATACAGGTCAGACCATCCTCCTCCTCCGTTGTTCACCAGTGTTCGGGGCCCAGACCCTCCGTAGTCGCCGCTACAGACGGCCCGATGTTCAAGCCCTCTGGTCGGGATGGTCGGAGCAGGTCGAGCACACCCCGCGGCCCGGAGCTCCCAAATCGGCCACCTCCTTACCGGAGACCGCGGCTTCCAGATGTTGTAGGCCGCAGGCCGGCGGTCGGAGCTCTTCTCCGGCAACCCCCGGCAAGTGGGTCTGTGATGTTACGGACCCCCTTGCTGAAGCTCCGGGCCCCACTCCGGGAAAGGCCGCACCAATCTAACTGTAAGGCCGTGGGGGGGGGGGGGAGGTGCCACAAGGAAAAAAGTTGCATCTCGAGGTAGGTGCCTGAGAAACGGTTTCCCCCTATTCCCCCCCTCACACACACACACACACACACACACAAGACATACAGAGAAACACTAAAACATATGCTTGGACAAACTAAAAAAACCACAAAAGTCGAAACAACTAACCCGCTACAGGCGAGACAGCAAACTCTGGAACCGGACAAAGTAGACACTTCATCTCCCCCTCCCATTCCCACACTGACCTTTCTGTCCTGGGCCTCCTCCGTTGTCAGAGTGAGGCCCAGCGCAAATTGGAGGAGCAGCACCTCATATTTTGCTTGGGCAGCTTACACCCCAGCGGTATGAACATTGACTTCTCTAACTTCAAGTAAACCTTGCTTTCCCTCTCTCTCCATCCCTCCCCTTCCCAGTTCTCCACCAGTCTGACTGTCCCCGACTACATTCTATCTGTTTGCTTAGTTGTCCCCTTCTCCCAACTAACATTGATCTATATTTTCCTTGACCTCCATCCCCTTTGTCCTGTTTTCACATAGAAACATAGACAATAGGTGCAGGAGTAGGCCATTCGGCCCTTCAAGCCTGCACCGCCATTCAATGTGATCATGGCTGATCACATACATCTTACACTTCCTTGTCTATGTACCTCCCTCTCCTCTGACATCAGTCTGAAGAAGAGTCTCGACATGAAAGTCACCTGTTCCTTCGCCCCAGAGATGCTGCCTGACCCGCTGAGTTACTCCAGCACTCTGTGAAACGTCACCTATCCATGTTCTCCACAGATGCTGCCTGACCCGCTGAGTTACTCCAGTATTCTTGTCTACCTTTGATTTTCCAGCATCTGCAGTTCCAAATAGAACACAGGGATGCAACCCCATGCAGAATCCATTCATCTCACTAAGCTCTCACCTCTGCCGCTACTTTGTGTGGAAGCCCCTCCACAACAGACGCTCACAGAGGGTGGACCCCCCCCTCCTCAGGGACCACTTCTCCTGCAAAGAAGGATAAATGGTGTATCTTGAGACTGCACGTTTCGATAGAGGCTTCTGGCTGAAAGAGATTAGCATTAACGTCCCCGCTGGGCACGGCTAGTTTATCGTGCTGAACTCCACGGCCCCGACTTTGATTCCCTACGACAACGACAAGATGTTTGAATGATTTGTTAAATTCCCAGAGAGACCCTGGTTCATCCGTGCATCTGCACAGAGACAGCGGCTGTGTGTAAACACTGCTGCTCAGCATTATCTGGTGAGCAGCACCTGGTACAGTCGCCTCTCAGCTCTGCTGCAAGGAACTGCACACGCTGGGTTAAACCCAAGATACACGCAAAATGCTGGAGGAACTCAGCGGGACGGGCAGCAAGTCTGGAAGTCCGAAGAAGGGTCTCGACCTGAAACAATAGACAATAGAGCAGGCCATTCGGCCCTTCGAGCCAGCACCACCATTCAATGTGATCATGGCTGATCATCCCCAATCAGTACCCCGTTCCTGCCTTCTCCCCATATCCCCTGACTCCGCTATTTTTAAGAGCCTTATCTAGCTCTCTCTTGAAAGTATCCAGAGAACCTGCCTCCACCGCCCTCTGAGGCAGATAATTCCACAGATTCACAACCCTCTGGGTGTAAAAGTGTTTCCTAATCTCCGTTCTGAATGGCTTACCCCTTATTTTTAAACTGTGGCCATTGGTTCTGGACTCCCCCAACATCAGGAACACGTTTCCTGCCTCTAGAGTGTCCAAACCCTTAATAATCTTATATGTTTCAATAAGATATCCTCTCATCCTTCTAAATTCCAGAGTGTACAAGCCCAGCTGCTCCATTCTATCAACATATCCCAGTCCCGCCATCCCGGGAATTCACCTGGTGAACCTATGCTGCACTCCCTCAATAGATAGAATGTCCTTCCTCAAATTTGGAGACCAAAACTGTACACATTACTCCAGGTGTGGTCACCCATTCCTTCTCTCCAGAGATGCTCCCTGTCCTGCAGAGTTACTCAAGCTTTTTTGTGTCTATCTCTGGAAAGTTAATTAACTTGGTGTAACTGTAAATTGTCCCTGGTGTTTGTAGGATAGTCTCAGTGTGCGGGGATTACTGGTCGGTGTGGTGGGCCGAAGGGCCTGCTTCCGTGCTGTATCTCCAAATTAATCCAAATTAGGCAGGGGAAACTGAAAATTCAATACTTCTTGCCTCTCCTTATCTTTATATTGTATTTGTATTTACTTTTAAAACCATGAGAGGAATAGATCGGGTAGATGCACAGAGTCTCTTGCCCAGAGTGGGGGAATCGAGGACCAGAGGACATAGGTTCAAGGTGAAGGGGGAAAGATTTAATCGTAATCTGAGGGGTAACATTTTTCACACAAAGGGTGGTGGGTGTATGGAACGAGCTGCCAGAGGAGGTAGTTGAGGCTGGGACTATCCCAACGTTTAAGAAACAGTTGGGCAGGTACATGGGTAGGACAGGTTTGGAGGGATCTGGGCCAAACGCAGGCAGGCGGTACTAGTGTAGATGTGCCCGTGCGATCTGCACACTCGCGGTTTTAAAGATTTTTAAACCTCGCTAACTTTTGCAACATTCAACCGATCGGAACGAAACCTAGTGCATTCGCAGCACAGGGGAACGGTGAGTGAACTGGCGAAAAATTGTGTCTGATGAGGGCAGTGACATCTCTCTGTGGGGTATCTCCAGTGGAAACCCTTCAGCACTCTGGCCACCAATGTCCTTGTGTGAGGAAGGGTCCCCACTCTGTGAAACGTCACCTATCCATGTTCTCCACAGATGCTGCCTGACCCGCTGAGTTACTCCAGCACTCTGTGAAACGTCACCTATCCATGTTCCCCACAGATGCTGCCTGACCCGCTGAGTTACTCCAGCACTCTGTGAAACGTCACCTATCCATGTTCTCCACAGATGCTGCCTGACCCGCTGAGTTACTCCAGCACTCTGTGAAACGTCACCTATCCATGTTCCCCACAGATGCTGCCTGACCCGCTGAGTTACTCCAGCACTCTGTGAAACGTCACCTATCCATGTTCTCCACAGATGCTGCCTGACCCGCTGAGTTACTCCAGCACTCTATCTGTGTCGATCACCAATGTACTTAAAAGGTACAGAAGTGTGAAAACGCACACCTCCAGAATCAGGGACAGTTTCTTCCCAGCTGTTTGAGGAAACGGAACCATCCTACCACAACCAGAGAGCGGCGCTGAACTATTCTTGGACTATCGTTGATTTGACTTTACTGGTATTAAACTTTATTATTCCCTTACCATGTATCTTTACACTGTGAATGGCTCGATTGTAATCATGTACTGTCTTTCCGCTGACGGGTTAGCACGCAACAAAAGCTTTTGACTGTACCTCGGTACACGTGACAATAAACTGAACTGGAACTCTCCTTCTTTCGTGTCTGTCTTCCATGTTTCAAGTGTTGACCTCGCTGTCATCGTCCGTCCTGAGAAGGACGCAGGCTTCCGGCAACAAGCAGTGGGAGCCGTCACTTGTCACAATAGATGATGGTGGCAGCAGAATTAGCTCGGGATAAGTCCAGTTTCCAGCCCCGCAGCGCGGACGCTCCTGTTATGGGGCCGACTGTAACTGATAATTCCCTTGACGTGATCTACAGTGGTGAGGAGCGTGAAGGCTTGGGACAGTGTCGGGCTGTGGAGGGCGTTGTGAATTGGGCAATGCTTCTAGTGCCATACATCAAGGCTAGTTGGCCCTCCACGTTCTGCCTTTCCTGGCACCCAGCATTCCACGGGCGAACGTGTTTTTTTCTTCTCTTTATTAATGGGTCAAAGATAATAATAGAACGAGGAGGTCATTGAGTCCCCACCCTCACTGAGTGCCTCCCCTGCTCAGTGTTCCCAACACAGGGACCTGCTGCCTTTTGAAGTCTCTATGAAGATGCAGTTCTTTTCAGTGAGCGTTTCCCGAGACCATTGTTGGCAAGTTGGACTTCTTTGTGCTCCGTTCAGCTTGTGTGTGCTCAACTGTGGAACATAACTCGCACTTACAGGAAAGAAAAAAAAGATTTTTTAATTCCAGTTATTTCCATTAGAATGAAGGTCTTATCGGTGCAGATCTTTCACTGGTCTCAACATTGTTCGCAACTCCATGTTTGATGAGCAGTCTTCAGGTTTGAACAGGGCTGGTTACTGATCAACTGATGTTAAATGGTGGCGTTGCAGGTACGCGGGTTAGAGCAGTTCAACTGTGTCAGCCTCAGCAAATTTACACCGCCTCAATAAATAACCATGCCATGTGTAATTGCCTTTGTAACCATTGCCCAGTGAGTAATTCTGCTCGAAATTCACAGTAAATGATGCAAGTGTAATGCACAGCCCAGCCAAGACAATTTAATGAAATCAAGATTACAGACTTTCCTTAATCAAAACCAACCGCCTGGAAATGACTACCCCCCCCCTCCATGTTCTGTGACATGTTTCCTGGCCCACACCCAACATGTTGTATCGTGACTCACCCTCCACCCAGCGGACATTGGGGGAAGCTATTCCCAAAGTCACAGAGTGACTCAACTTGCCCACAACGGCCAACATGTCCCAGCTACACTAGTCCCACCTGCCTGCGTCTGGCCCATATCCCTCCAAACCCGTCCTATCCATGTACCTGTCTAACTGTTTCTTAAATGTTGGGATAGTCCCAGCCTCAACTACCTCCTCCGGCAGCTTGTTCCATACACCCACCACCCTCTGTGTGAAAAAGTTGCCCTTCAGTTTCCTATCAAATAGAAACATAGAAAATAGGTGCAGGAGTAGGCCATTTGGCCCCACGAGCTAATACTGCCATTCAATAAGATCATGGCTGATCATCCAAAATCAGTAACCCATTCCTGCTTTTTCTCCATATCCATTGAATCCGTTAGCCCTAAGAGCTAAATCCAACTCTCTCTTGAAAACATCCAGTGAATCGGCCTCCACTGCCTTCTGTGGCTAGAATTCCACAGATTCACAACTCTTTGGGTGAAAATATTTTTCCTCATCTCAGTCCTAAATGGCCGACCCCTTATTCTTAAACAGTGACCACTGGTTCTGGACTCTCCCAACATCGGGAACATTTTCCTGCATCTAGCCAGTCCAATTCCTTAAGAATTTTATATGTTTCTATAAGATCCTCACTCATCTAAATTCCAGTGAATACAAGCCCAGTCTATCCATACTTTCATCATATGTCAGTCCCGCCATCCCGGGAATTAACCTGGTGAATCTATTGAGGGTGCTATCCCTCAATAGCAAGAATGTCCTTCCTCAAATTAGGAGACCAAAACTGCACACAATACTCCAGGTGCGGTCTCACCAGGGCCCTGTACAAATGCAGTAGGACTTCCTTGCTCCTAAACTCAAATCCTCTCGCAATGAAGGCCAGCATGCCATTGACTTTCTTCACTGCCTGCTGTACCTGCATGCTCACTTTCAGTGACTGATATACAAGGACACCCAGATCTCATTGCACCTCCCTATTCTGACACCAATCAGCGCAGAGGGACAACAAGGAGGGAAGAAGACAAAGACTTTTGCCTTCCATCACAGTGAGGAGGTGCCTGGTGAACTCACTGTGGTGGATGTTAAATGTGTGTTTATTGTGTGTTTAGTTATTTTATTACATGTATGCCTGCAAGGCAACGACATTTCGTTCAGACTGAAAGGTCTGAATGACAATAAAGGATACTTGCGTTTTTAAAATTCAGATAATAATCTGCTTTCCTGTATTGCCACCAAAGTGGATAACCTCACATTTATCCACATTATACTGCATCTGCCATGCATCTGCCCACTCACCCAGTCTATCCAAGTCACCCTGCATCCTCATAGCATCCTCCTCGCAGCTCACACTGCCACCCAGCTTTGTGTCATCCGCAAACTTGGAGATATCACATTTAATTCCCTCGTCTAAATTGATAGTATATATTATAAGTAACTGCGGTCCCAGCACCGGGCCTTGCGGCACCCCACTAGTCACTGCCTGCCATTCTGAAAAGATCTTTCCCACCTCACCTTAAACCCATGTCCTCTGGTTCTCGATTCCCCTTCTCTGGGTAAAAGACTCCGTGCGTCCACCCGATCTACTCCCCCCATGATTTTGTACACCTCTATAGTATCACCCCTCATCCTCCTGCGCTCCAAGATGTAAAGTCCCAGCATTCTCTGCACTCTTTCCAGCTTAATGGCATCTTTCCAACAGCAGAGAGCGCTGGTCAGTGTGGGCTCGGTGGGCCGAAGGGCCTGTTTGCACCCTGTATCTCTAAAATCTAAAGAATCTACTGCTGTGCACGTGGTCAATTGGTGACCAATAGGTCAGGACTTGGCATTCCAGTGGCGACACCTCAAACATGACTGGACAGAGTGGATGTGGAGAGGATGTTTCCACTAGTGGGAGAGTCTAGGACTAGAGGGCACAGCCTCAGAATTAAAGAACGTTCCTTCAGGATGGAGATGAGGGGAAATTTCTTTAGTCAGAGGGTGTTGAATCTGTGGAATTCTTTGCCACAGACGCCTGTGGAGGCCAAGACAGTGGATATTTTTAAGGCAGAGATAGATAGATCCTTGATTAGTACGGGTGTCAGAGTTATGGGGAGAAGGCAGGAGAATGGGGTTGAGAGCCAGCCGTGATTGAATAAGTGGAGTAGATGTGATGGGCCGAATGGCCTAATTCTTCTCCTATCACTTATGAACGTGAACTTCTGAAATATCGGAGCATCTGAGCTTATTCCTCATTCTAAGGAACCATGTTAAGGCATGACAACAAACATAGAGACATAGAAAGTAGGTGCAGGAGTAGGCCATTCAGCCCTTTGAGCCTGCACCGCCATTCATGGCTGATCATCCAACTCAGTATCCTGTACCTGCCTTCTCTCCATACCCCCTGATCCCTTTAGCCACAAGGGCCACATCTAACTCCCTCTTAAATATAGCCAATGAACTGGCCTCAACTACTATCTGTGGCAGAGAATTCCACAGATTCACCACTCTCTGTGTGAAAAATGTTTTCCTCATCTCGGTCCTAAAGGATTTCCCCCTTATCCTTAAACTGTGACCCCTTGTTCTGGACTTCCCCAACATCGGGAACAATCTTCCTGCATCTAGCCTGTCCAACCCCTTAATGAATTTTGTACGTTTGCCCGTAGCACTAGCCCCGAGCAGGTCAGGCCGTGCCTATGCAGAGGGGAAATGGTCGATAATGTCGGAGGAGTGAACTTTTAGAGGTGTATAAACTCATCTGGGGAAGAGTTAGGGTGAACGCACAGAGCCTTTTACCCAGAGTAGGGGAATCGCGAACCCGAGGCCATAGGTTTAAGGTGAGAGGTTGCACTGTGTGATGTATCGTATGATTTTAATGAATTATTTAAATTTAGGTTCAGGTTTATTAGGGGTTAGGAGGGAGAGATAGATCAGCCATGATTGGATGGTGGGTTAGACTTGATGGGCCGAATGGCCTAATTCTCTTCCTATCACGTATTATTGTACGAGCAGAAAGGTTCAGCAGTATCAAGTGCTGACCCTGTGTGTGGAATGCTGCTCTGTGATGTTCTTCCCCCTACCTCGGGTTAGGAACACAGAAACATGGACAACAGGTGCAGGAGGAGGCCATTCGGCCCTTCGAGCCAGCACCGCCATTTAATATGATCATGGCAGATCATCCCCAACCAGTACCCCGTTCCTGCCTTCTCCCCATGTCCCTTGATTCCGTTAGCTTGCAAAGCATCCAGTGAATCGGCCTCCACTGCCTTCTGTGGCAGAGAATTCCACAGATTCACGACTCTCTGGGTCCTGCTCTGAGTCTCACGAGCCAATGGGCCTGCCACATGTTTCTGCAGAGAGGAAGCAGAACTCTCCCGGCTGAGGCGAGCGTCCAATTGTCCTCAGTGGTGTTCTCTGGCCATCTGTGTGGAGGTGCGATTGAAACAGAATGAAAAGCAGGTAACCTTTTCTCCCCCGCCTGTCCCAATGCGCTCCAGAGAAGCTGAACACATCGATCCTGAACAGAGCAATTAAAATATCCGAGCCTTTGGACTGAGTTCTTTAAATAGGCAGCAGCTGTGAAAGGTCACCAAAGATCATTTGTGTGAAGAAATGTTTAATGTTTTATGAGACATTCCTAACTGTCACTGTATGTCGTTGTCACTTGTGGGCGGAGCACCAAGGCAAATTCCTTGTATGTGAATACTTGGCCAATAAATTTATCTATTCATTCATTCATTCATAGCAGAGATCAGGAAGGGGCTGGGATGGCGACAGGAGAAGGTGGATGTGAATGGTGCTGCTAATCCTCAGTACAAATTAGCCACACCATCTCACAGGCCAATCCTGGCGTTCACACGTGGACGGGAGAGAAATCACTGAAATACAGAGAAAAGGAAATAATTAGCCTTATTACCAATGGCTAATATGTTTAAGATGCTGGAAAAATCGAAGGTAGACAACAATGCTGGAGAAACTCAGCAGGTGAGGCAGCATCTATGGAGCGATCACCCGAAACGTTACCCATTCCTTCGCTCGACCCGAAACGTCACCTATTCCTCCTCTCCATAGATGCTGCCTCACCCGCTGAGTTTCTCCAGCATTTTTGTCTACCTTTAAGGGTCTCGACCCGAAACATCACCTATTTCTTCACTCCATAGATGCTGCCTCACCTGCTGAGTTTCTCCAGCATTTATGTCCACCTTCGATTTTTCCAGCATCTGCAGTTCCTTCTTTTTATCATATTAGCGAATTGGATAACTTGCATCATTCTGACAGGTTTGCAAATATTACTTGGAAACGACAGTATAATTTGCAGGAACAATTCTATGGCTTTTGCTATTTTGACCGATGCTTTGGGATGGGTCATTCTTTCCTTCTACCCTCTCACCCATTCCGACTCTCCACAGATGCTGCCTGTCCCGCTGAGTTACTCCGGCATTTGGTGTCTATCTCCTGGGTTTGCTAAATACCGGGAGAGTTTATATATTTATGCCTGTTGTCCTCCTGTACCCAATACAAGACAGCTTCCTCATCTGTAAACAATACATTAAACGAGAGATAAAAAGGTCAGTGCATATATAGGAAGGAACTGCAGATGCTGCTTTAATCCGAAGATAGACACCACAACCTTTATCATCGTGACATTTTTGCATATCTTTCATTCATTTGTTCTATATCTCTCTACATCACCGCCTATATCTCTCATGTCCCTCAACTCAAAATGTCACCTCTCCATGTTTTCCAGAGATGAATGAATGAATAAGTTTATTAGCCAAGTATTCACATACAAGGAATTTGCCTTGGTGCTCCACCCGCAAGTGACAACATGACATACAGTGACAGTTAGGAATGACACATAAAACATTAAACATTAATAATAAAACATTATTGATTAAACATGTGAATGAAATAAAACACCAGAGCAAAAGATGCTGCCTGACCCGTTGAGTTACTCCAGCATTTCGAGTCTATCTGCTATATATATATATATTTCTCTATATATCAAGCCTACTCTGTTTATATATTCTGTTGTGCTGCTGCAAGTAAGAATGTGAGACCATACCTGGAGTATTATGTGCAGTTTTGGTCTGCTAATTTGAGGAAGGACATTCTTGCTATTGAGGGAGTGCAGCGTAGGTTCACCAGGTTAATTCCAGGAATGGCGGGACTGTCATATGCTGAAAGAATGGGTCGACTCGGTTTGTATTAGCTGGAATTTAGAAGGATGAGAGGGGATCTTATAGAAACATGTAAAATTCTTAAATGATTGGACAGGCTAGATGCAGGAAAAATGTTCCCGATGTTAGGGAGAGACCAGAACCAGGGGTCACACAGTTTAGGAATAAGGGGTTGGCCATTTCGTACTGAGATGACGAAAAACTTCTTCACCCAGAGAGTTGTGAATCTGTGGAATTCTCTGCCACAGAAGGCAGGGGAGGCCGATTCACTGGATGTTTTTAAGGGAGACTTAGCTCTTCGGGCTAAAGGAATCAAGGGATATGGGGAAAAAGCAGGAACATGGTACGATTTTAGACGATCAGCCATGATCATATTAGACAATAGACAATAGACGATAGACAATAGTGCAGGAGTAGGCCATTCGGCCCTTCGAGCCAGCACCGCCATTCACTGTGATCATGGCTGATCATCCCCAATCAGTACCCCGTTCCTGCCTTCTCCCCATATCACCTGACTCTGCTATTTTTAAGAGTCCTATCAAGCTCTCTCTTGAAAGTATCCAAAGAACCGGCCTCCACCGCCCTCTGAGGCAGAGAATTCCACAGACTCACAACTCTGTGTGAGAAAAAGTGATTCCTCATCTCCAAATGGCTTACCTCTTATTCTTAATATTGAATGGTGGTGCTGGCTCGAATGGCCGAATGGCCTACTCCTGCACCTATTGTACTATGTTTCTATGTTTCTCATGTCATTGTTCTATCTGGGACATACGACAGTAAAACGCACTTGCCTCTTGAGGTGCAGGGTTTGTTTGAGTAACATTTACAGTGTAGCTTGTACTGTGGAATTCTCTGCCTCAGAGGGCGGTGGAGGCCGGTTCTCCGGATACTTTCAAGAGAGAGCTAGATAGGGCTCTTAAAGATAGAGGAGTCAGGGGATATGGGGAGAAGGCAGGAACGGGGTACTGATTGGGGATGATCAGCCATGATCACATTGAATGGCGGTGCTGGCTCGAAGGGCCGAATGGCCTCCTCCTGCACCTATTGCCTATTGTCTATTGATGGTCACCAGGAAACAGAGTCATGGTTGTAAATGGACTGACTTGCCTCCTAGCCGGTCAATAGCTCGGTCTCACCTTTCCCCGAGAGTTCCCACAGCACAAACTCAAATAAAACCCGTACCTTTTGGGCACTTTGATCTCGTACATGCTGCTACATAGCTTCTCACCACAATCTGGGGGCTGGGTAATCATTTGTGCCACTAGGACCCCTCCCAGCAGGCCTGCCGCCCGTTGTCAAACCCCAGCCTGCCTTTCATAAGTAAAAACTCCAAAGTGTTTGCTCTTTTGCTTCCACCGTGAACGAGGGACAGCAACAATAATTTAGTGTGTAAGAAAGAACTGCAGATGCTGGAAAAAGCGAAGGTAGACTGGAAATCAGTGCTGAAGAAGGCCCTCGACCCAAAACGTCACCTATTCCTTCGCTCCATAGATGCTGCCTCACCCGCTGAGTTTCTCCAGCATTTTGTCGACCAACTGACAACGGTTCCCCTCCATCTGTTCCGACCAATCTCTCTCCTGCGGTACCCCAGCTTTCGAAGGGTTAAGACTGGGGGAGGGGGGTTGTGGTGAGTCTCCTTTATCTATATATCTCCCTCTCTCTATTCAACATTTTACTTGATCTTCATTCCCTTTGTCCCATTTTCACACCTTACACTTCCTTATCTATGGACCTCCCCTCCCCTGACTCTCAGTCTGAAGTAGGGTCTCGATCTGAAACGTCACCTGTTCCTTCTCTCCAGAGATGCTGCGCCTGACCCGCTGAGTTACTCCAGCATTTTGTGTCTATCTTCGGTTTAAACCAGCATCTGCAGTTCCTTCCTATGCGTGGATGGTTTTCTGGGCATGTGGCCTCTGTCTACAATTCCCCGTATGCCCTTCAAAGCCATTCCCAGCTTGTCTCATTCATCACTGTGCAAAGGCAGGTCATAAGTGATAGCAGCAAATTAGGCCATTCGGCCCATCAAGTCAACTCCACCATTTAATCATGGTTGATCTATCTCTCCCTCCTAACCCCATTCTCCTGTCGTCTCCCCATAACCCCTGACACCCGCACTAATCAAGAATCTATCTATCTCTGCCTTGAATATATCCACTGACTTGTGGCCTCCGCAGCCTTCTGTGGCAAAGAATTCCACAGATTCCCCACCCTCTGACTAAATACATTTCTCATCATCTCCTTCCTAAAGGACCGTCCTTTAATTCTGAGGCTGTGACCTCTGGTCCTAGACTCTCCCACTAGTGGAAACATCCTCTCCACATCCACTCTATCCGGGCCTTTCCTATCCCAAGTTCTGTTCCTGCTCCATCTCATGGCTGGGAAGGTGAGAGCAAAGGGGCGAAGGTTTGGTCAATGGTACTTGATTGCCACATGTACACATGTGCCTCGACACAGTGAGATTCATTTACACGCTAACTTGAAAGCACGCACCACTAGATTCTAATCATGTTAGAACATAGACCAGTACAGCACAGGATCAGGTTCGGCCCATATTGTCCTTGCCCAACATGATGCCAAGTCCAACTCTGCACGTGATCCGTATCCCTCCATTCCCTGCATATCCATGTCCCTATCTAAAAGTCTCTTAAACGCCACTAGCGTATCTCAGAGGGCAGTGGAGGCCGGTTCTCTGGATGCTTTCAAGAGAGAATTAGATAGGGCTCTTAAAGATAGCAGAGTCAGGGGATATGGGGAGAAGGCAGGAGCGGGGTACTGATTGGGGATGATCAGCCATGATCACATTGAATGGCGGTGCTGGCTCGAAGGGCCGAATGGCCCACTCCTGCACCTATTGTCTGTTGTCTATTGCCTCCACCACCAGCCCTGGCAGCACGTTCCAGGCACCCACCACCCTCTGTGTAATAAACCTGCCCTGCACATCTCCTTTGAACTTTGCCTGCCCCCCCCCCCCCCCACGGCAAAGCTATGCTGCCTCGTGTTTGAAGGTTCTGCTGCCTCCCATATCTCCGACCCCCCCGGTTTTACACACATCCATCAGGTGCCCCCCATCTCTAGCATTCCGGAGAGAACATTCCAAGTCTGTCCGACCACAGGTCCATGTAAATGTCAATAGAGTTGTCAGGCCAGGCGGCCGCAGCCAGTGTGCTTGACCTGATGTTGTGTGTGTGTGTGTGTGTGTGGGGGGGGGGGGTATGAGGCAGCGGGTCAGTGCCCAGGATAAAGCCCCCACTCTGCTGCCACTATTTATATATCAGGTTAATTATTGAACGCGAGTGGAGGATGTGGGAACACGGCGTGAGGTCATTGGATTGTCTTCCTGCCTACACCTGGCACGGGGACCGTGCATTCCTCAACCCCTCGTAACTCACTCACTTGACAGCACAATGCTAGACATATTTCACAACGATGGGCACATCCCTCACTGCTCCAGATAACACTGGAGTCTCCACACCCCCCGCCCCCCCACTGCTACCCAGCTGGGGCCACCCGCTGTACAGGCAACCCAGCGGCTGCTCAGAGCTGCTTATAGTAACTTACAGTAACTTACAGTAACTTATAGTAACTTAAAGTAACATAGTAACATAGTAGCTTACAGTAACTTGCAGTAACATAGTAACTTACAGTACCTTCTAGTAACTTACAGTACCCTACAGTAACTTACAGTAACTTATAGTAACTTAAAGTAACATAGTAACATAGTAGCTTACAGTAACTTGCAGTAACATAGTAACTTACAGTAACTTCTAGTAACTTACAGTACCTTACAGTAACTTACAGTAACTTATAGTAACATAGTAACTTACAGTAACATAGTAATTTACAGTAACTTATAGTAACTTACAGTAACTTACAGTAACATAGTAACTTACAGTAACTTATAGTAACTTACAGTAACTTACAGTAACATAGTAACTTACAGTAACTTACAGTAACTTACAGTAACACAGTAACTTACAGTAACTTATAGTAACTTACAGTAACATAGTAACTTACAGTAATTTATAGTAACTTACAGTAACTTACAGTAACTTATAGTAACTTATAGTAACTTACAGTAACATAGTAACTTACAGTAATTTATAGTAACTTACAGTAACTTACAGTAACTTATAGTAACTTATAGTAACTTACAGTAACATAGTAACTTACAGTAACTTATAGTAACTTACAGCAACTTACAGTAACTTATAGTAACATAGTAACTTACAGTAACTTGCAGTAACTTATAGTAACTTACAATGACATAGTAACTTACAGTAACTTCCAGTAACTTATAGTAACTTATAGTAACTTACAGTAACTTACAGTAACAGAGTAACTTACAGTAACTTACAGTAACATAGTAACTTACAGTAACTTATAGTAACTTACAGTAACTTACAGTAACCTATAGTAACTTATAGTAACTTACAGTAACATAGTAACTTACAGTAACTTACAGTAACTTATAGTAACATAGTAACGTACAGTAACTTACAGTAATTTATAGTAACTTACAGTAACATAGTAACTTACAGTAACTTATAGTAACTTACAGCAACACAGTAACTTACAGAAACTTATAGTAACTTACAGTAACTTACAGTAACATAGTAACTTACAGTAACTTATAGTAACTTACAGTAACATAGTAACTTATAGTAACTTACAATGACATAGTAACTTACAGTAACTTCCAGTAACTTATAGTAACTTATAGTAACTTACAGTAACTTACAGTAACAGAGTAACTTACAGTAACTTACAGTAACTTATAGTAACTTACAGTAACTTACAGTAACCTATAGTAACTTATAGTAACTTACAGTAACTTACAGTAACATAGTAACTTACAGTAACTTATAGTAACTTACAGTAACATAGTAACTTACAGTAACTTACAGTAACTTACAGTAACCTATAGTAACTTATAGTAACTTACAGTAACATAGTAACTTACAGTAACTTACAGTAACTTATAGTAACATAGTAACGTACAGTAACTTACAGTAATTTATAGTAACTTACAGTAACATAGTAACTTACAGTAACTTATAGTAACTTACAGCAACACAGTAACTTACAGTAACTTATAGTAACTTACAGTAACTTACAGTAACATAGTAACTTACAGTAACTTATAGTAACTTACAGCAACACAGTAACTTACAGTAACTTACAGTAACAAACTTACAGTAACTTACACTAACTTACAATAACATAGTAACTTACAGTAACTTACAGTAACTTATAGTAACTGACAGTAACATAGTAATTTACAGTAACTTACAGTAACACAGTAACTTACAGTAACTTATAGTAACTTACAGTAACATAGTAACTTACAGTAACTTATAGTAACTTACAGCAACACAGTAACTTACAGAAACTTATAGTAACTTACAGTAACTTACAGTAACATAGTAACTTACAGTAACTTATAGTAACTTACAGCAACACAGTAACTTACAGTAACTTACAGTAACAAACTTACAGTAACTTACAGTAACTTACAATAACATAGTAACTTACAGTAACACAGTAACTTATAGTAACTGACAGTAACATAGTAATTTACAGTAACTTACAGTAACACAGTAACTTACAGTAACTTATAGTAACTTACAGTAACATAGTAACTTACAGTAACTTGTAGTAACTTACAGTAACTTTGTAACTTACAGTAACTTACAGTAACATATAGTAATTTATAGTAACTTACAGTAACTTACAGTAACATAGTAACTTACAGTAACTTATAGTAACTTCCAATAACATAGTAACTTAGTAACATAGTAACTTACAGTAACTTATAATAACTTATAGTAACTTCCAGTAACATAGTAATTTACAGTAACTTACAGTATTACAATGCTGGAGAAACTCAGCGGGTGAGGCAGCATCTATGGAGTGATGTTTCGGGTGGAGACCCTTCTTCAGTCTTATAGTAACTGATAGTAACTCATAGTAACATGGCTACTCGTAGTAACTGATATCTGCCCAGTGAGGGGCTGAGCAGTGTGTGAAGCAGCAACTCGCTGTCTGTACTCTGAGACCAGTGTCAGATCTCTCTCCTCTCTTATCTCCTTCGCTCCTTGAGTTCCGCTTCGAGTGACAATGTCAAGTAGTTCAGTGTAGTTCAGAGATACAGCGTGGAAACAGGCCCTTCGGCCCACCGGGTCCACACTGACCAGCGATCCCCGCACAGCCACACTATCCTACACACACTAGGGACAATGTTCATTTACACCAAGCCGATTAAGCTACAAACCTGCACGTCTTTGGAGTGTGGGAGGAAACCGGAGCTTTGGTTAAACTGCAGCAAGTAAAAATGTCATTATACCATTGCCAGTACATATGACAATCAGTTCAGTTCAGTTTAGTTTATTGCCAGGTGTACCCAGGTACAGTGTAAAGCTTTTGTAGCGTGCTATCCAGTCAGCGTAAAGACAACACATAATTACAAGCAATCCTTTCACTGATACAGGATAAGGGAATAACGTTTAGTGCAAGGTAAAGCCAGCAAAGTCCGATCAAGGATAGTCCGAGGGTCACCAATGAGGTAGATAGTAGTTCAGCGCTGCTCTCTGGTTGTGGTTGGATCATAAGATCATAGGTGATAGGAGCAAAATTAGGCCATTCGGCCCATCAAGTCTACTCCACCATTCTAGCATGGCTGATCTATCTCTCCCTCCTAACCCCATTCTCCTGCCTTCTCCCCATAACCCCTGACACCCGCACTAATCAAGAATCTATCTATCTCTGCCTAAATATATCCACTGACTTGGCCCCCGCTGCCTTCTGTAGCGAAGATTTCTGCAGGATGGTTCAGTTGCCTGATAACAGCTGGGAAGAAACTGTCCCTGAATCTGTTCATTATTCCACGTTCTTCTATTTACTTCCAAGGTCCAGCACACACACGAGGGGACAATTTACAATTTTACCGAATCCAATTAACCCTAGAAACCCGCACGTCCTTGGAGTGTGGGAGGAAACCGGAGCACCCGGAGAAAACCCACGCGGGTCACGGGTAGAGAACGTGCAAACTCCGTAGAGACAGCGTCTGCAATCGGGATGGAACCCGGGTCTCTGGCGCTGTGAGGCAGCAACTCTACCGCTGCCAACCTAGTTCCGTGAGTCTACAGAACTCTTTCTTCCGTCTGGGAATTGTACGCATAATGGCCGTAAACCGCAGGGCAAATGTCTTTTATACTTCACTGTCGAGCCAAAAATGTAAAGGTCGATTGGGAATATTGGAAAAATATAAAGGAATAGTTGCTGGCTGGGAATGATTACATGGTCATAGAGTAATCAAAGGGGTCAAATGGGGTCATGAATAAGTAGAGACCGGCTTGGCATCTGTTTAAAATAAAAAAACCTACGCGATGAATGTTGAGGGATAATGCAACCTGGATGTGTAACTTGCCTTTCACCAGAGGGTGCGCAGCAGTAACGTCACTACTAAGAGTTTATTCCAAAACAATATGCGACTGATTCATGAAGAATTCCCCCACACATGTAGATAGAGGAAAGACATTTTAATAGCAATTTCCTAAAAGATGGATTTCAGCCTCAATGTTTAAGAAGGAACTGCAGATGCTGGAAAATCGAAGGTAGACAAAAATGCCGGAGAAACTCAGTGGGTGAGGCAGCATCTATGGAAAGGAGGAATAGGTGTCGCCTATTCCTTCTCCCGTAAGGGTCTCGACCCGAATCAAGCAAAGGAAATAGGCAACGTTTTGGGTCGAGACCCTTCTCCAGACTGATGTGGGGGTGGGGGGGGGAGAAGATAGGAAGAGGCGGAGACAGTGGGCTGTGGGGGAGCTGGGAAGGGGAGGGGAAGGAGGGAGAAAGCAGGGACTACCTGAAATTGGAGTCAGTGTTCATACCGCTGGGGTGTAAATTACCCAAGCGAAATATGAGGTGCTGCTCCTCCAATTTACGATGGGAACCACTCTGGCCATGGAGGAGGCCCAGGACAGAAAGGTCGGATTCGGAATGGGAGGGGGAGTTGAAGTGCTGAGCCACCGGGAGATCAGGTTGGTTATTGTGAACCGAGCGGAGGTGTTGGGCGAAGCCTACGCTTGGTCTCAACGTTCAGCATCACGTTCTTTCACTTGGCCTTTGGACACCTCCGTCAGACTGTGGGCTAGTACTGAGGATGCCAGTTTAACTGGAGAGAAGGAATGGGTGACATTTTGACTCGAGACCCTTCTTCATACGGGGTTAGGGTTAGAGTCAGTCTGAAGAAGGGTCTCGACCTGAAACGTCACCCGTCCCTTCTCTCCAGAGATGCTGCCTGTCCCGCTGAGTTACTCCAGCATTTTTGTGTCTCCCTTCGGTTTAAACCAGCATCTGCAGTTCCTGCCTCCAACATGCCACTTTAACTAGTGTGGGGGAATGGGGCAATGCAAAGGCATAAAGTGCTGGAGAATCGAGGGTACACAAAAGGCTGGAGAAACTCAGCGGGTGCAGCAGCATCTAAGGAGCGAAGGAGATAGGCGACGTTTCGGGTCGAGACCCTTCTTCAGACTGGTCAGGGATCAGGGAAACGAGAGATATAGACGGTGATGTGGAGAGATAAAGAACAATGAATGAAAGATATGCAAAAAAGTATTGATGATAAAGGGAACAAGCCATTGTAAGCTGTTTGTGGTGTGAAAATGAGAAGCTAGTGCGACTAGGATGGGGGAGAGATAGAGAGAGAGGGAATGCCAGGGCCCGAGGGCTGAGGGAGAGGTGGGAAGGGGAGGAGACAGCAAGGGTTAACAGAATTAAGAAAATTCAATGTTCAAGCCCAGAGGATGCAGACTCCCCAAGCGGAATATGAGGTGCTGTTCCTCCAACTTGCGGTGTTGCTCACTCTGGCCATGGAGGAGGCCCAGGACCGAGAGGGCGGATACGGAATGGGAGGGGGAGTTGAAGTGCTGAGCCACCGGGAGGTCGGGTTGGTTTTTGCGGACCGAGCGGAGGTGTTCGGCGAAACGATCGCCAAGCCTCCACTTGGTCTCACCGATATAGATCATCTGGCATCTGGAGCAGCGGATGCAGTAGATGAGGTTGGAGGAGGTGCAGGTGAACCTCTGTCGGACCTGGAAGGACTGCTTGGGTCCCTGAAAGGAGTGGAGGGGGGAGGTGAAGGGACAAGCGTTGCATTTCTTGTGGTTGCAAGGGAAAGTGCCCGGGGAAGGGGTAGAGCGGGAGGGGAGGGAAGAATTGACAAGGGAGTTGCGGAGGGAGCGGTCTTTGCGGAAAGGCAGACGGGGGGGAGATGGGAAGATGTGGCGAGTGGAGGGGTCACGTTGGAGGTGGCGAAACTGGCGGTGGACTATGTGTTGTATTTGCCGGCTGGTGGGGTGAAAGGTGAGGACCAGGGGGACTCTGCCCTGTTTGCGAGTGGGGGAATGGGGAGAGAGGGCAGTGTTGCGGGGTATGGAGGAGACCCTGGTGCGAGCCTCATCTATAGTGGGGGAAGGGAATCCCCGTTCTCTGAAGAATGAGGCCATTTGTGATGACCTGGTGTGGAACACCTCATCCTGGGAGCAGATGCGGCGTAGACGGAGGAATTGGGAATAGGGGATGGAGTCCTTACAGGAAGCAGGGTGGGAGGAAGAGTAGTCCAGGTAGCTGTGGGAGTCAGTAGGTTTGTAGTGGATGTCGGTCAGGAGCGTATCACCTGCAATAGAGATGGTGAGGTCAAGGAATGGTAGGGAAATGTCGGAAATGGTCCAAGTGTATTTGAGTGCCGGATGGAAGTTGGTGGTGAAATGAATGAAGTCAGTCAGTTGTGTGTGGGTGCAGGAGGTGACACCAAAGCAGTCGTCGATGTAACGGAGGTAGAGGTCGGGGATGGGGCCCTGGTACGCCGAGAACAAGGATTGTTCGACGTACCCAACAAAGAGGCAAGCGTAGCTGGGGCCCATGCGTGCGCCCATAGCTACGCCTTGTGTTTGGAGGAAATGCAGTTCACTAGTTTGCCAGGAGAGGGAGGCAGAGGTCCAGAAAACAAGGAACAGCAGGCGCAGGCATTTTTAATTTAGTTTAGAGATAGACGATAGACAATAGGTGCAGGAGGAGGCCATTCAGCCCTTCCAGCCAGCACCGCCATTCCCTGTGATCATGGCTGATCATCCCCAATCAGTACCAGATACAGGGCGGAAACAGGCCCTTCGGCCCACCGAGTCCGTGCCGACCTGCGATCCCCGCACACTAACACAGGGACAATTTACAATTATACAAGCCAACTAATCTACAAACCCTCACGTCTTTGGAGTGTGGGAAGAAGCAGAAGATCTCGGAGAAAAACCCAGGCAGGTCACGGGGAGAACGTACAAACTCCGTACAGACAGCACCTGTGGTCGGGATCGAACCAGGGACTCTGGCGCTGTGAGGCAGCAACTCTACTGCTGCGTCAGCGTGCTGCCCTGAATGTTAAATAGAACACAGTGGGCTAGAGTGCTCTGAGATTAACAGCTGTTGTCAGACAGTTACTAGAGAGTATTCTTTGGGATAAGATGTACAAGCAGTTGGATGGACAAGGGCTGATTGGGGATATTCAGCAAGGTTTGTACGTGGGAGGTCGCCTCTCACCAATCTTGGTTTTTTCTTTAGCTTAGAGATACAGCACGGAAACAGGCCCTTCGGCCCACCGAGTCCGTGCCGACCAGCGATCCCTGCACACTCACACTATCCTACACACTCGGGATAATTTACAGTTTTACCAAGCCAATTAGCCCACAGGTCTCTGGAACCAGATTGATTTTTTTGAAGTTATGACCAAAAAGGTCGATGAGGGCAGAGCTGTAGATGTTGTGTACATGGACTTCAGTAAGGCGTTCGACAAGGTGCCGCACGGTAGGCTGCTCTGGAAGGTTAGATCGCGTGGGATCCAAGGAGAGGTAGCTGAATGGATAGCAAATTGGCTCCATGGAAGGAAGCAGAGGGTGATGGTGGCGTCTCTGACTGGAGGCCTGTGACTGGTGGTGTGCCCCAGGGTTCGGTGCTGGGCCCGTTACTGTTTGTCATCTACATCAATGATTTGGATGAGAACATATAGGGCAAGATTAGCAAGTTTGCTAATGACACAAAAGTGAGTGGTTTTGCAGATAGTGAAGATGGTTGTGAACGATTGCAGCAGGATCTGGATCGATTGGCCAGGTGGGCGGAGGAATGGTTGATGGAATTTAATACAGAGAAGTGTGAGGTGTTGCATTTTGGGACGTTGAACAAGGGCAGGACCTACACAGTGAATGGTCGGCCTCTGGGGAGTGTTGTAGAGCAGAGGGATCTAGGAGTACAGGTACATGGTTCCTAGAAGGTAGAGTCGCAGGTAGATAAGGTGGTCAAAAAGGCTTTTGGCACTTTGGCCTTCATCAGTCAGAGTATTGAGTATAGAAGTTGGGAGGTCACGTTGCAGTTGTATAAGACGTTGGTGAGACCGCATTTAGAATATTGTGTTCAGTTCTGGGCACCGTGTTATAGGAAAGGCAGCCAGCATCACCAGAGACCCACACCACCCGGCCACGCTCTCATCTCGCTGCTACCATGGGGAAGGTACAGGAGCCTGAAAACCGTGGCCTCCAGGTTCAGGAACAGCTTCTCCCCAACAACCATCAGGCTCTTGAACGCTGTACAACACTGACCATGATCTATCAAGTGCCTTTGTTGGACTAGGGACCTCACGCTTTGCTTGCAGTGTGCATGTCCTGTGTTTACAGGCCTGTTACGTTGCTGCAAGTAAGAACATTATTGTTAAGATGACAATTAAGCACTCTTGACTCTTGCCATGTGGCAAACCTCATTGATCTTGTCACGGTGACGCAGCGGTAGAGTTGCTGCCTCACGGCGCCAGAGACCCGGGTTCCATCCTGACTCCGGGCGCTGTCTCTGCGGAGTTTGCACGTTCTCCCCGTGACCTGCGTGGGTTTTCTCCGGGTGCTCCGGTTTCCTCCCACACTCCAAAGACGTGCAGGTGTGTAGGCTAATTGTAACTAGTGCGTGTGGGATGGTGTTGGCGTGCGGGGATCGCCGGTCAGCATGGACACGGTGGGCCGAAGGGCCTGTTTCCGCGCTGTATCTCTAAATACTGAAACTAAAAGAAGAGCAAAACTGCGATGGGTTTTCATCTGAAGAAGGGTCTCGACCCGAAATGCCACCTATGTTTGTGTAAACTGTGTTAAGTCTGGGTCTTGGGTTTTTTTGTAATGTTAAGACTGTAGAAAATGCAATTTTGTTCAAACCAAGCTGTTTGAATGACAATAAAAGGCATTCTACTCTATTCCTTCGCTCCATAGATGCTGCCTCACCTGCTGAGTTTCTCCAGCATTTCTGTCCGCCTATGATTTTTCATCCACGTGGTTTTATTTCGATTGACTCCGTACGGAGCCAAAATGGGAAAAGACACATCAGCAGGAAAGTGTGTGTGTTGAGCAAGGGAGACTACGCTGGAGGGGACTAGTTGGCCAAGTGAGTTGCAGCCTGACTCTCGCGGCATTCCCTGACCGTTCTCACCCTGCCTTGCCTTTGATGTGCGTGGGTCTTTGTGTGAATGTGCGCTCTCTGTTGTCATTCCATTCCTCTTACTGAGCTGGGCTGTTGTTAACGGCAAGCAAGCATTTGCAATTCTCTCTTTCAGTAATTTGCCAGTGAATTCTTCGTTTTTTTTCCCCTTTAACTAACGACCCAGAATTGAAATGGGCGGCTCTGGGAGAATGTGATTTCTGAGGGTTCACTTGTTTCAGCTGTTCGTTAATGAGGAGGAGAACTGGGCACATTTCCTCTCTTCCTGAAGGCGATGCATTAATTTCTGTCGCTAGACAAAAATGCTGGAGAAACTCAGCGGGTGAGGCAGCATCTATGGAGAGGAGGAATAGGTGACATTTCGGGTCGAGAACTATTTCTTCTCCAGTAAGGGTCTCGACCCGAAACGTCGCCTATTCCATCTCAAATAAGGGACTCGACCCGAAACGTTGCCTATTCCTTCTCCCATAAGAGTCTCAACCCCAAACGTCGCCTATTCCTTCGCTCCATAGATGCTGTCTCACCCGCTGAGTTTCTCCAGCATTTTTGTCCACCTTAGATTTTTTTCCAGCATCTGCAGTTCCTTCTCGAACACTTATTTCTGTCCAGCATTTGCTTAGCCAGTGTAATGCAAGGGTTAAAGCAGGCTGCTCAGTGAAAATAGACTTGCCTGCTAGCAGTAATCATCAAGCAACAGGCTGGCTTTGCTCTCATAGAACAGTTTCTTCCCCTCTGTAAAGGGCTTGTCCCACTTTGGTGATTTTTTTCGGCGACTGCCGGCATCATTGACCGACGTATCAAGGTCACCGAAAAATTTGCGGTGTGATGCGGCATGTTGACGTGGCGGGATCTCGTTGAAACCTATAAGATTGTTAAGGGTTTGGACACGCTAGAGGCAGGAAACATGTTCCCGATCGGGGGAGTCCAGAACCAGGGGCCACAGTTTAAGAATAAGGGGTAAGCCATTTAGAATGGAGACGAGGAAACACTTTTTCTCACAGAGAGATGTGAGTCTGTGGAATTCTCTGCCTCAGAGGCCGGTGGAGGCCGGTTCTCTGGATCACATTGAATGACGGTGCTGGCTCGAAGGGCCGAATGGCCTACTCCTGCACCTATTGTCCATTGTATATTGACGTATCGATGAGCGGTGTATTTTCAAGTGTTGCAACATTTTTTTTGTCGCCGCTGGATTTTCAAATGTTCAAAATCTTTTGGCGACACTGATATGACGGTGGCAGTGGCTGACAATATCGGCAAGTGGGACGGGCCATACAGACACAAAAAGCTGGTGTAACTCAGCGGGACAGGCAGCATCTGTGGAGAGAAGGAACGGGTGACGTTTAGGGTCGAGACCCTTCTTCAGATGTGTCTCGTGTCTACCTTTGGTTTAAAGCAGCATCTGCAGTTCCTTCCTACATTCTTCCCCTCTGTTATCAGACTACAGGTCGGCACGGTGGCGCAGCGGTAGTGTTGCTGCCTCACGGCGCCAGAGACCCGGGTTCCATCCCGACTACGGGCGCTGTCTGTACGGAGTTTGTACGTTCTCCCCGTGACCTGCGTGGGTTTTCTCCGGGTGCTCCGGTTTCCTCCCACACTCCAAAGATGTACAGCTTTGTAGGTTAATTGGCTTGGTGTAATTGTAAATGTGTATATCCAGGCAGGTGTACATATTAACAATCTCTCAGTAATCTATCAATAAAACAGTCAATGTAGTTCAGAGCTTATTGAGGTTGTGGTGTTTAACAGCCTGATGGCTGTGGGGAAGAAGCTGTTCCTGAACCTGGACGTTACAGTTTTCAGGCTCCCGTACCTTCTTCCCGATTAGTCCCTGCCACAACGACCTCCTCCGCCAGCTCGTTCCATACACCCACAACCC
Source organism: Okamejei kenojei (assembly GCA_035221665.1). Taxonomy (NCBI): domain Eukaryota; kingdom Metazoa; phylum Chordata; class Chondrichthyes; order Rajiformes; family Rajidae; genus Okamejei; species Okamejei kenojei. Next base: position 3,253,210 of record CM069138.1, read on the forward strand.
TCTGTGTGAAAAAGTTGCCCCTCAGGTTCCTATTAAATCTTTTCCCCCTCTCACCTTAAACCTATGCCCTCTGGTTCTTGACTCATTAGGTCATAAGGAATAGGAGTAGAATTAGGCCATTCGGCCCATCAACTCTACGTCATTCAATCATGGCTGATCTATCTCTCCCTCCTAACCCCATTCTCCTGCCTTTTCCCCATAACCCCTGACACCCGTACTAATCAAGAATCTATCTATTTGGTCTGAAGAAGGGTCTCGACCCAAAACCTCTCCCATCCCTTCTCTCCAGAGATGCCGCCTGTCCCGCTGAGTTACTCCAGCATTTTGTGTCTATCTTGGATTTAAACCAACACCTGCAGTTCCTTCCCACACAAGACTCTGTGTATCTCTGCCTCAGAATCCCCGACACTGGACACAATATTCTGTGCACTCCTCCGGTCTATTCCCCTGGTGATTTTAGACACCTCTGTCAGATCCTCTGCCATTGCAACTTCCAAACCTATGAAACCAATTTTCCGCGCTGCGCCTAAGATGTCAAACTCTGCGGGAACAGGGGAAAGAATTCACTTTTGAAGTTGGATGTTTATGTCTCCTCTCAAGAGTGGACTTGTGATGGGTTTGTGATCCTGCGTAAACAACGTTCCCTGAGTCTGAATCTCCTCTCCACTCGAATAGAATTCAGGAAACATGTGAAAACCAAAACATGGGATTATGCCAGAGAACGGGGGCTGGAGGTTAACAGATTAGTATTGTTTTCATAACATGTGTTCTCAAATGCTATTGCTAATGCAGGAGGTTGGGGTGAAAGCTGGGCTGGGGGCTGCCAGCCAATGTGTTTGGCCCCGGGCTGCAGCGTTTAAGAGCGTTCAGCTTTGAGTGGAGATGTGAAGGTGAACTCTGGGTTCCCACCACCCCCTCAGCTCACCCTCAAACACCCCGCATCGAGAGGAATTCTCTGCCACAGAAGGCAGCGGAGGCCAATTCACTGGATGTTTTCAAGAGAGAGCTAGATTTAACTCTTCGGGCTAACGGAATCAAGGGGTATGGGGAAAAAGCAGGAACGGGGTACTGATTCTGGATGATCAGCCATGATCACGTTGAAGACTTAAGGGTCATGTTTAAGAAGGAACTGCAGATGCTGGGAAAATCGAAGGTGGACAAAAATGCTGGAGAAACTCAGCGGGTGAGGCAGCTTTGTCTTCCTTCGCCCGTAGACGCTGCCACACCCGTAGAGTTAAGGGTGTTTAATTGTCTTATGTACAGGAAACAGGACGATAACATTCTCACCTGTTGCAGCTTAACGCAATAACACACAGATAAATATATAATAATCAATAAGTGAGACAGAGGTAGTTTTGTGTATCTTTGAAACCTATTGAACTGCAGCGTGAGGCAATTTTAATGTCTCCGCTGTGTACAAACTGTCTTTGTTCCTGCAGTCTCAGTGTGTACGGCTGCAATTAAAGGTCGGCACGGTGTTGGGGCAGCGGGAGAGTTGCCGCCTCACAGCGCCACAGAACCGACTTTCATCCCGACTACGGGTGCTGTCTGTACGGAGTTTGCACGTTCTCCCCGTGACCTGGAGCTGAAAGGAATTGGAGGTCCGTGAAACTGGAGGTAAGGGGAGATGGAAGACAGGTGGCCGAGATGTGGGGGGGATGGGGGGGGGGAGATGGGGAGGGATGGGGGGGAAATGGGGGTGGACGAGTTGATGTGGAGAGAGATGGACAATAGACAATGGACAATAGGTGCAGGAGAAGGCCATTCGGCCCTTCGAGCCAGCACCGCCATTCAATGTGATCACAGCTGATCATCCCCAATCAGTACCCCGTTCCTGCCTTCTAACTCTCTCTTGAAAGCATCCAGTGAACCGGCCTCCACCGCCCTCTGAGGCAGAGAATTCCACAGACTCACAACTCTCTGGGTGTAAACTGTTTCCTCGTCTCCGTTCTAAATGGCTTACCCCTTATTCTTAAACTGTGGCCCCTGGTTCTGGACTCCCCCAACATCGGGAACATGTTTCCTGCCTCTAGCGTGTCCTATCCCTTAATAATCTTATATGATTCAATAAGATCCCCTCTCATCCTTGTATAAACTCCAGTGTATACAAGCCCAGCTGCTCCATTCTATCAATATATGTCAGTCCCGCCATCCCGGGAATTAACCTGGTGAACCTACGCTGCACTCCCTCATTAGCAAGAAATTCTTTCCTCAAATTTGGAGACCAAAACTGCACACAATACTCCAGGTGTGGTCTCACCAGGGCCCTGTACAACTACAGAAGGATCTCTCTGCTCCTGTACTCAACTCCAGGTCTCTCCAGGTGTGGTCTCACCAGGGCACTGTAGTAGGAGGCTGCTAGACCCTGTGGACATCACCATTGATTCAAGTGGTTCAGTGTCCACACCATGGAGCCAAATACATTGCTGGCGTGTGGTTTATCTCCAGTCCCTCGTCCCAAGTGGGAAGTGCTAACAATCGTGTCTACATTTGAAGGGTCTCGGGGTGGGACTGGCTAATAAATAAAGACACATTCACAGGAGGGTCCCAGGAGCAAACGTGGTCAAGGCATGGAGAAGCTGCTGAGAGATGTGCTGCCTGCCTCTCCCCTCCCCTCCGCCTGCACAAACGCTGCCCTGAAGCCATTGACTTGTTTTCTGCAGTTGTGTTAGTCACACCCAAACCTCTCTGGCAAAGTCTGCGTACAGTTTGAAGGCTTGGCCAGAGCTCGGCAGGATAATGATGTTTTGGCCAGTGTGTTGGCTTTCTGCAGATGCTTCATACGTCGAGGCAAGCTGGACGCTTCTGCAGGCTTTGTGGTCTGTACAGCAATGCCTTTTGTTTCCCCACCCCGTAACGTTGTGTCTTTGTACGCCACTGAGTTTGCAACGTTCAACCCTATTTAAAGCAGCTCTAAGTCGGTGCTGGGAGTTAGTATTTAATTCTATAACTCAGCCCTCATTCTAAATATAATTTCCAGCCAGGGCACTGCTTGCTGTGGCTGCCAAATAAATAAAAAGCACACGACCAAAAAAAAGAGCACATATTGAAATAATATTTCAACCAGGTAATGTGTTTAAAATAATCTTTGGTAGAGATCGGATAAAAAGCCACTGTAGGAGAGATGACACAGATAAGGGTTGCGACTGATAGACATCTCTGTCAGTGCAACAAGTGACCACGGCGTGGGGCTAACGAGACAGGCAGAGTGGACGTTCCCCATGTTGGGGGAGTCCAGAACCAGGGGTCACAGTTTAAGAATAAGGGGAAAGGCATTAAGGACTGAAACGATGAAAAACATTTGCACCCAGAGAGTGAGTTTGTGGAATTCTCTGCCACAGAAGGCAGTGGAGGCCGATTTGTTGGATGTTTTCAAGAGAGTTACAGTGCATTCAGAAAGTATTCAGGCCCCTTCACTTTATCCACATTTTGTTACGTTACAGCCTTATTTTAAAATGGATTATATTCATTTTTTTCATCATCAACCTACACACAATCCCCCAGAGTGAAGAAGCGAGAACGGGTGTTTAGAAATGTTTGCAAAGTAATTAAAAAGAAATAACTGAAATATCTAATTTACATAAGTATTCAGACCCTTTGCTAAGACACTCAAAATTGAGCTTAGGTTCATCCTGTTTCCATTGATTATCCTTGAGGTGTTTCTACAACTTGATTGGAGTCCACCAGTGGTAAATTACATTGATTGGACATGACTTGGAAAGGCACGCACCTGTCTATATCCGGTCCCACAGCTGACAGTGCAGGTCAGGGCAAAAACCAAGCCTTGAAGATGAAGGAATTGTCTGTAGACCTCCGAGACAGGATTGTGTTGAGACACGGATCTGGGGAAGGATATAAAACATTCTGCAGCATTGCAGATCCCGAAGAGCACAGCGGCCTCCGTCATTCTTAAATGGAAGAACTTTGGAACCACCAGGACTCTTCATAGAGCTGGCCGCCCGGCCAAACTGAGCAATCGGGGGAGAAGGGCTTTGGTCAGGGAGGTGACCAAGAACCCGATGGTCACTCTGACAGAGCTCCAGAGCTCCTCTGTGGAGATGGGAGAAACTTCCAGAAGGACAACTATATCTGCAGTACTCCACCAATCAGGCCTTTATGGTAGAGTGGCCAGACGGAAGCCACTCCTCAGTAAAAGGCACATGACAGCCCGCTTGGAGTTTGCCAAAAGGCACCTAAACAAGATTCTCTGGTCTGATGAAACCAAGATTGAACTCTTTGGCCTGAATGCCAAGCGTCACGTCTGGAGGAAACCAGGCACCGCTCGTCACCTGGCCAATACCATACCTACGGTGAAGCATGGTGGTGGCAGCGTCAGGAACTGGGAGACTAGTCAGGATCGAGGGAAAGATGAACGGAGCAAAGCTCAGAGAGATCTTTGATGAGAACCTGCTCCAGAGCGTTCTGGACCTCAGACTGGGGCAGAGGTTCACCTTCCAACAGGACAACAACCCTAAGCACACAGCCAAGACAACGCAGGAGAGGCTTTGTGACAAGTCTCTTGAGTGGCCCAGACTTGAACCCGATGGAACATCTCTGGAGGGACCTGAAAATAACTGTGCATCGACGCTCCCCATCCAACCTGACAGAGCTTGAGAGGATCTGCAGAGAAGAATGGGAGAAATTACCCAAATACAGGTGTGCCAAGCTTGTAGTGAAATACCCAAGAAGACTTGAGGCTGTAATCGCTGCCAAAGGTGCCTCATCAAAGTACTGAGTAAAGGGTCTGAATGCTTATGTAAATGTGATGCTTCAGTTATTTATTTTTAATTACTTTGCAAAAATGTCTAAACGCCTGTTTTTGCTTTTTTATTCTGGGGTATTGTGCGTAGATCGATGATAAAAAAAATGAATGTAATCAATTTCAGAATAAGGCTGTAACGTAACAAAATGTGGAAAACTAGAAGGGGTCTGAATACTTTCTGAATGCACCGTAGATTTGGCTTTTCGGGCTAACGGAATCAAGGGATAGGGGGAGAAAGCAGGGACTAGGTACTGATTCTGGATGATCAGCCATGATCATATTGAATGGTGGTGCTGGGTCGAAGGGCAGAATGGCCAACTTCTGCACCTAGTTTCGATGTTTCTATTCAAAGTCAAACATGCTGTTGCAATAATAGGTAGGCAAAAATGCTGGAGTAACTCAGCGGGTCAGGCAGCATCTGTGGAGAACATGGATAGGTGACGTTTCACAGAGTGCTGGAGTAACTCAGCGGGTCAGGCAGCATCTGTGGAGAACATGGATAGGTGACGTTTCACAGAGTGCTGGAGTAACTCAGCGGGTCAGGCAGCATTTTTTGAGAGAAGGAATGGGCGTGACGTTTCACAGAGTGCTGTGCTAGAGGCCAAGTTAATGGATTTTTTTAAGACGGAGACTGACAGATTCTTGATTAGTACAGGTGTCAGGGGTTATGGGGAGAAGACAGGAGAATGGGGTTGGGAGGGAGAGATAGATCAGCCATGATTGAATGGCGGAGTAGACTTGATGGGCTGAATGGCCTAATTCTGCTCCTATTAATTATGACTCACTGATCTTTGGGGTAAAGCAGCAACTGGAGTTTGTTCCTACACAGAGGACGTTGGAGAAGCTGATTCAATTGCAATGTTATAAGGATGTGTGGACAGATATATGCATGGGAAGAGTTGGGAGGGCTCTGGGCCAAATGGGCCCAGCCCAATATGGCACTATGGTCAGCATTGACTAGGCGGGCAGAAGGGCCTGTTTCCCTGCTGTACAGGTCCATGGCTCTAGAGGGAAGAAAGCTTCGACATTTAACTGAAGAACTATTTGACCTGTGAGACTTGGCATTAACATTGCAAACTTCTGCCAACCCTGAAGAATATATTTTCAGTGAACAATGTGAGAGGGAGAGACTCCGTCCGAAACGCTGGCCATGGGGATAGTTGCCAGGACAACCAGAACCTTGGAGAAACTAGGCCTTCAGTTCCATTGTGTAGATGCATTGCCGTGGCTCAGTTCAAACGGGGATTCACAGAACTGTACAGCACGGAAACAGGCCCTTCGGCCCACCTAGTCCATGCCGACCAAGTTGCTGCTCTGAGCTAATCCCGTTTGTCTGCACTTGGCCCATATCCCACTGAATTGTCCCGTCCACGTACATGTCCAAATGCCTTATAAAAGTTGTAATTAGTTTAGTTTACAGCGTGGAAACGGGCCGTTGACCACCCCTTCACACCATGTTCTCATCCACTCCCTCTCCACTATTCACCGACTCTCAAGAGGGGCGTCACGGTGGCGCAGCGGTAGAGTTGCTGCCTCACAGCGCCAGAGACCCGGGTTCCATCCTGACCACGAGTGCTGTCTGTACGGAGTTTGTACGTTCCCCCCGTGACCTGCGTGGGTTTTCTCCGGGTGCTCCGGTTTCCTCCCACACTCCAAAGACGTGCAGGTTTGCAGGTTAATTGGCTTTGGTAAAAATAATAAATTATCCCTAGAATGTGTAGAATAGCGCTGATTTTTTAGTTTAGTTTGGAGATACAGCACGGAAACAGGCCCTTCGGCCCACCAAGTCCGTGCCGACCAGCGATCCCCGCACACTGACACTATCCCACACACACTAAGGACAATTTACACTTATGCCAAGTAGCCAATTAACCTACAAACCTGCACGTCTTTGGAGTGTGGGAAGAAACCGGAGCACCCGGAGAAAACCCACGCAGGTCACGGGGGAGAACGTACAAACTCCGTACAGACAGCGCCCGTAGTCGGGATGGAACCCGGGTCTCTGGCGCCGTGAGGCAGCAACGCTACCGCTGCCCCCCCGTGCCGGCCCATAATGTGCAGGGGTCGGTGCGGACGCGGTGGGCTGAAGGGCCTGTTTTTGCGCTGTATCTCTAAAATAAACTAACCCTACACACTCTGCTGTCTGGGATCAAATGATTTGTTCACCTCTATTATCTGTCTGGAATATTGAAAGGGCTAATGCCATAATCATGAGCCATGAATAGTTATATTGAAGCGGCCTCTTAAAGATTAAAACATATTAGGTGAATGTAATCAAATAGTGTGACAGAAATAAATGTAATGTTCGACTGTCCAGACTTGATTTATTTTAATAGACTGGCTGACAATTGTAGTGAGGCATTGGTTTCATTACCATAACATAAGCTTCCATCAGGAAACTGCAGGCATTATGTAATTCTAACACGGGGCAAATTAAATTTAGAAATCCATGGAGCAAGCACCCACAGTGGGCGGGCGGCATGGTGGCGCAGCGGGAGAGTTGCTGCCTCACAGCGCCAGAGACCCGGGGTCCATCCTGTGCAGTCTGTGCGGAGTTTGCACGTTCTCCCCGTGAGCTGCGTGGGTTTTCTCCGGGTGCTCCGGTTTCCTCCCACACTCCCAAAGACGTGCAGGTTTGTAGGTTAATCGGCTTCGGTAAAATTGCAAATTGTCCCCAGTGTGTGTAGGACAGTGTTAGTGTGCGGGGATCGCTGGTCGGCACGGACTTGATGGGCTGAAGGGCCTGTTTTTGTGCTGTATCTCTAAACTAAAGTAGCTGTAGTCTTGGGGTGATACAGCGTGGAAACAGGCCCTTCAGCCCAACTTTCCCATTCCGACCAATATGTCCCATGTACACTAGTCCCACCTACCCCTATTTGACCCATATATCTCTAAACCTTAGGTAGATAAAAATGCTGGAGTAACTCAGCAGGTGAGGCAGCATCTATGGAGCGAAGGAATAGGTGACGTTTCGTGTCGACCAGAATTTTTATCTGCCTACGATTTTTCCAGCATCTGCAGTTCCTTTTTAAATATCTGTAAACCTTCCTTATCCATGAACTTGTTCAAATGTCTCTTTAATGTTGTTATAGTCCCAGCCTCAACTACCACCTCTGGCATCTCGTTCCATACACCCACCGCCCACTGTGGAAAACGTTGCCCCTTAAGTTCCAATTAAATCATTCTCCTCTCACCTTAAACCAGCGCCCTCTGCTCTGACTATCCCACTCATGATTTTATATTCTGGGTTGAGTTTTTAGTTTTATTTTCAAGATACAGCACGGAAACAGTCCCTTCAGCCCACCGGGTCCGCGCCGACCAGCGATCCCTGCACACTAACACTATCCTACACGCACTGGGGATAATTTACACTTTTGACCAAGTAGATTAACCTACAAACCTGCACGTCGTGGGAGGAAACCCACGCAGGTCACGGGGAGAACGTACAAACTCCGTGCAGGCAGCACCCGTAGTCGGGATGGAACCCGGGTCTCTGGCGCTGTGAGGCAGCAACTCTACCGCTGCGCCAGCAAGTGGCCAGAAAGTGACCAGAAAGTTTTCACATAAAGGAGAGTGTGAACTGGCAGACGTGTGCATTTCATCCAGTTTCTGGCATCTCAGCGGGTGAGGCAGCATCTATGGAGCGAAGGAAATAGGCGATATTTCGGGCCGAAACCCTTCTTCAGACTGAAGAAGGGTCTCGACCCGAAACGTCGCCTATTTCCTTCGCTCCATAGATGCTGCCTCGCCCGCTGAGTTTCTCCAGCATTTTTTCCAGCATTGTTTCTGGCATCTTCAGCTTTGTGAACCTGTTCCTCGGGTAATTCACTACTCTGCAGCTGAATGATGTTCATGCTTGCGATCCTGTTGGGCCATTTTCTCCTATCAGAGGGGACTGAACTACAGGATCACCCCACCAGGCTCACATTACAGGCAATAGACCATAGGTGCAGGAGTAGGCCATTCGGCCCTTCAAGCCAGCACCACCATTCAATGTGATCATGGCTGATCATCCCCAATCAGTACCCCGTTCCCTGCCTTCCCCCCATATCCCCTGACTCCGCTATCTTTAAGAGCCCTATCTAGCTCTCTCTTGAAAGCATCCAGAGAACCGGCCTCCACCGCCCTCTGAGGCAGAGAATTCCACAGACTCACAACTCTCTGTATGAAAAGGTGTTTCCTCATCTCTGTTCTAAATGGCTTACCCCTTATTCTTAAACTGTGGTCCCTGGTTCTCGACTCCCCCAACATCGGGAACATGTTTCCTGCCTCTAGCGTGTCCAAACCCTTAATAATCTTATATGCTTCAATAAGATCCCCTCTCATCCTTCTAAACTCCAGAGTGTACAGCTTCTGGCAAAACAAAAAGTAGTCAGGGTGGTGAATCTGTGGAACTCATCGCCATAGACCACTGTGGAGGCCAAGTCGATGGGTATTTTTAAGGCGGACATTGACAGATTCTTGATTAGTTAAGGGCCTGTCCCACTTGGCGATTTTTTTGGCAACTGCCGGCATGATTGACCGACGTATCAGGTCACTGAAGAGTCGCGGCGTGACGACGTATTGACGCGCGGTGCCTCCTCAAGTGTCGTAAAAAATATTTTGTCGCCGCTGGATTTTGAAATGTTGAAAATCTTTCGGCGACCCTGATACGTCAGTCAATGACGCCGGCAGTCGCCGAGAAAATCGCCAAGTGGGACAGGCCCTTAAGGGTGTCAGGAGTTTAGTTTAGAGATACAGCGCGGAAACAGGCCCTTCGGCCCACTGGGTCCGCACCGACCAGCGATCCCCGCACACTAACGCTCTCCTACACACACCAGGGACAATTTACATTTACACCAAGCCAATAAACCTACAAACCTGCACGTCTTTGGAGTGTGGGAGGAAACCGGAGCACCCGGGGAAAACCCACGCAGGTCACGGGGAGAACGTGCAAACTCCGTACAGACAGCACCCGTAGTCGGGATGGAACCCGGGTCTCTGGCGCTGTGAGGCAGCAACTCTACCGCTGCGCCCCCGTGCCGACAAGTGGGGTATGGGGAGAAGGCAGGAGAAAGGGGTTGAGAAGGATTTGTGGAATTCCCTGCCACAGAGGGCAGTGGAGGCCAAATCACTGGATGGATTTAAGAGAGAGTTAGATAGAGCTCTAGGGGCTAGTGGAGTCAAGGGATATGGGGAGAAGGCAGGCACGGGTTATTGATAGGGGACGATCAGCCATGATCACAATGAATGGCGGTGCTGGCTCGAAGGGCCGAATGGCCTCCTCCTGCACCTATTTTCAATGTTTCTATGTTTCTATGAAAGCCATGATTAAATGGTGCAGTAGGTTTAATGGGCCCAGATTGCCTAATTCTGCCCCGATGACTTATGAACTTATGAAGTATTTAATAAGGGCAGTTTGATCTCTTTACACTGCAGAGAAACTGCAAAGATTCAGCCCATTGTGCGCTCAGAAGGTTGCAACCACTGCGATGAACGGAACACTGCTGGCTCTCAGACGGAATCTGGCCAGCAAGCATGAAAGTCTAATTACACCTTAGAGGACAGTGATTGATTGGGCACAGTGCAGGTACACTCTGATTATACCATGAAGGAAATCATATTTCTTATACATCCTGTTCCTCCTACAATCTGCCATTAATAGTGTTTTAGTTAGAGGCTTCCCTGACAGCCGAGAGGAATAAAACCTTTCTGAATTGTTCACCTTTGACACATGCCTTCCAGGTACATGAACTTTATTCCTGCTTCCTATCACAGCATTTTAACAAAGGTGCGGCAAGGTGGCGCAGCGGTAGAGTTGCTGCCTCTCAGCGCCAGAGACCCGGGTTCCATCCCGACTACGGGCGCTGTCTGTGTGGAGTTTGTACGTTCTCCCCGTGACCTGCGTAGGTTTTCTCCGAGATCTTCGGTTTCCTCCCACACTCCAAAGACGTACAGGTTTGTAGGTTGAAGTCTGATGGTCTCAATAGACAATAGACAATAGGTGCAGGAGTAGACCATTCGGCCCTTCGAGCCAGCACCGCCATTCAATGTGATCATGGCTGATCATCCCCAATCAGTACCCTGTCTCGACCTGAAACGTCACCCATTCCTTCTCTCCAGAGATGCTGCCTGCCCCGCTGAGTTACTCCAGCGTTTTGTGTCTATCTCAGGTTTGTAGGTTAATTGGCTTGGTATAATTGTAAATTATCCCTAGTGTGTGCGTGGACTCGATGGGCCGAAGGGCCTGTTTCCGTGCTGTATCTCTAAACTAAGCTATGCACTCTAATCATTGACGTACCCACCCTGACTGTCTATCTTATCTATGCTCCTCATTATTTTATATATCTCTATTAGGTCTAAACTAAGACTGAAGCTCACAAAAAGCAAATGACAATAGACGATAGGTGCAGGAGGAGGCCATTCGGCCCTTCGAGCCAGCACCACCATTCAATGTGATCATGGCTGATCATCCCCAATCAGTACCCCGTTCCTGCCTTCTCCCCATATCCCCTGACTCCGCTATCTTTAAGAACCCTGTCTAGCTCTCTCTTAAACGTATCCAGAGAACCGGCCTCCACCGCCCTGTGAGGCAGAGAATTCCACAGACTCACAACTCTGTGTGAAAAAGTGTTTCCTCATCTCCGTTCTAAATGGCTTACCCCTTATTCCTAAACTGTGGCCCCTGGTTCTGGACTCGCCCAACATCGGGAACATGTTTCCTGCCTCTAGCGTGTCCAAACCCTTAATAATCTTATATGTTTCAATAAGATACCCTCTCATCCTTCTAAAATCCAGAGTGTACAAGCCCAGCCACTCCATTCTCTCAGCATATGACAGTCCCGCCATCCCGGGAATTAACCTGGTGAACTCATGGTGTGCTCTCTCTCTCCTTCTGAAAGCTGTGAAACGTTTGTTCCCGACACACTTCCCCGACGTGTCCTTTCATCACATCTATTGCTTCACCCATTCTCTGGTTAAATATTGTTGCGAATTATCTTAGGACAAGTTGCTGAAACATATGTGAAATCCAGCAGCAGTGCGTATTCCAGAGAAGATGATAGATCGCCCCTTGTTCCTGGAGGTGTATGAATGTGGGGCTTTGTCCGTGGGCCAGCTTTGACGAGCTAGTTATTACGGCAGGGATGGTTTGCCGACACGAGTGCTGCTACTACAACTTGTTTAAGGCCAATTTTGAGGGCAATTTGTTGCCAACTAGTTTCTCCTGATGCCGGTTCTTGCATTCAGTTGGGGTGGAGGGAAGGGCAGCCACAGATATTCACGGTGGCGCAGCGGTAGAGTTGCTGCCTCACAGCGCCACAGACCCAGGTTCCATCCTGTCTGTGTGGAGTTTGCACGTTCTCCCCGTGACCTGCGTGGGTTTTCTCCGGGTGCTCCGGTTTCCTCCCACACTCCAAAGACGTGCAGGTTTGTAGGTTCATTGGCTTGGTATAAATGTAAATTGTCCCTGGTGTGTGTAGGATAGCGTTAGTGTGCGGGGATCGCTGGTCGACGTGGACTGAAGGGTCTCGACCCTACTCCTGCATCTACAGCCTGTAGTTTATCGTCTCTATTCAGGTTTCTAGCATCAGCCACTCCTTGTGTCTTCACGCCTAGCAGTTCCTCGTCTCCAGATCTCAGACAACTACCCCTCTACTTAATTAAAAGTTGAACATGCCCCCCTGACCCGCGTTGCCTGCTGAGTGCCGTGCCGATGCAGTCTGAGTGGTGTTGAACTGTTTGTTGATGAAATATTCATCCAGGGTTAGTCTGCCTGTGAGCTGAGATGTTAAAGTAGCCATGGCCCCATGTGAAGATGCGTGGGGGGGAGCTTCCCCTAGTGGCCCAGCCAGCGATCAAACACACACCAGCCAACCATTCATCTTGCAGCAGTTTGCAGCCTCTGAACCCACTCGCGGCTCCCGCGACCCTGAAACACAATACCACTCCACCTCAAAGCGATTCCTCACCTACTGGGGGCTTTTAAAATCACCGCAGAGGCGTGGGGAGATGCAGTGTAGGCGCTGGCCTCTTCCCTGAACACAGACAGAGGGCAAAACACAAACAACACATTGGCAATCCGTAATCTTTATTGCTCTTCCAGTATTGAAAGAGCCGCTGTTTGAATCAAATGGAGGAGTGAGGTGGCGGGCAGTTAGTTGTCCGCACGTCATTGCAAACTCTTAAAGCCCTCATCAAAACATAAAGTGCTGGAGGAACTCAGCGGGTCAGGTAGCGTCTGGGGAGGGAATGGAAGGAATATTCTTGCTATTGAGGGAGTGCAGCGTAGGTTCACCAGGTTAATTCCTGGGATGGCGAGACTGTCATATGCTGAGAGAATGGAGCGGCTGGGCTTGTACACTCTGGAGTTTAGAAGGATGAGTGGATCTTATTGAAACATGTAAGATTGTTAAGGGTTTGAACACGCTAGAGGCAGGAAACATGTTCCCGATGTTGGGGGAGTCCAGAACCAGGGGCCACAGTTTAAGAACCAGGGGCCATTTAGAACGGAGATGAGGAAACACTTTTTCACACAGAGAGTTGTGAGTCTGTGGAATTCTCTGCCTCAGAGGGCGGTGGAGGCAGGTTCTCTGGATGCTTTCAAGAGGGAGCTAGATAGGGCTCTTAAAGATAGCGGAGTCAGGGGATATGGGGAGAAGGCAGGAACGGGGTACTGATTGGGGAAGATCAGCCATGATCACATTGAATGGCGGTGCTGGCTCGAAGGGCCGAATGGCCTACTTCTGCACCTATTGTCCATTGAAACTAAACTAAACTAAATGTGAGACCATGGCTGCTCTGGGTGGACAGTGAAGATCACCATTGGCCAGTGAGCTGCTCATGACCATTGCTTGACCGTTCAATGCCTTGCACCCTACTGGACAGGAGACCGTCTCTCTCGCCCCAAGCGCTGTAGGGCACCCCAAAGGGGCCAGGTCCATCCCTCCCCCTCCCCTGGCAGATGGTCTTCACCAAGCGGTCAGCGGTGGTGGAGAGAGACATCAGCTTCACGCTCCTGTGCCGTGCGTACCTCTGGAGATCTGTCCTGGACCCAGCCCGGTGAAGCATCGTGAAGACAGCCCATCATTGCCTCTACTTCTCAGGAGATTGGACACATTCCATACGTCGACAGATATCCTCTCAAACCTCTACTAGTAGAACATAGATCTGTACAGGAACAGGCCCTTCAGCCCACATTGTCTGTGCTAACCACGAGGCCCAGACCAACCCTTATCTGCCAGCACGTGATCCGTGTCCCTCCATTCCCTGCGTACCCGTGTGCCTATACAAAAGTCTCTTAAACACCAGTCTTGTATCTGCCTCCACCCCCGCCCCTGGCAGCGCGTTCCAGGCACCCACACCCTGTGTGTCAATATCGTACACCACCCTAGCCACGCTCACCACTCACTGCCACCATTGAACCACACGGTGGCGCAGCGGTAGAGTTGCCGCCTCACAGCGCCAGAGACCCGGGTTCGATCCCGACTACGGGCGCTGTCTGTACTGAGATTGCACCTTCTCCCCGTGACCTGCGTGGGTTTTCTCCGGGCGCTCCGGTTTCCTCCCGCGCTCCAAAGACGTGCAGGTTTGTTGGTTAATTGGCTTCGGTAAAAAAAATTGTAAATGGACCCCAGCGTGTGTAGAGTAGTGTTAGTGTTGGTGAGCTGAAGGATGTGTTTCCACGCTGCATCTCTAAAGTCTAAAGCATTCTAGTCACAGAGACAATGTCTAAGTCCACAATGAGGTAGGTTGGCAGATCAGGAAGATAGGACAGTGGTCAGCAATATTCACAAGCTATAGGCGTAGAATTAGGCCATTCAGCCCATCGAGTCCACTCCGCCATTCAATCATGGCTGATCTCTGCCTCCCAATGCCATTTTCCTGCCTTCTCCTCATAACCCTTGACACTCGTTCTAATCAAGAATTTGTCTATCTCTGCCTGAAAAATATCCATTGACTAGGCCTCCACAGCCCTCTGTTCCAAGGATTAACTATCTTCTGACTAAGGAAGTTCGTCCTCACCTCCTTCCTCAAGGAACGTCCTTTAATTCTGAGGCTGTGACCTCTAGTCCTTGACTCTCCCACTAGTGGAAACATCCTCTCCACGTCCACTCTATCCAGGCCTTTCACTTTCAATGAGGTCCCCCCTCATTCTTCTAAACTCCAGCGAGTACAGGCCCAGTGCCGACAAACGCTCATCATAGGTTAACCCACTCATTCCTGGGATCATTCTCGTAAACCTCCTCTGGACCCTCTCCAGAGCCAGCACATCTTTCCTCAGATATGGGGCCCAGAATGCCTCACAATATTCCAAATGTGGCCTGACCAGCGCCTTATGGAGCCTCCGCATTACATCCCTGTTATTAATTATCACACGGCATAGTTCGTGAAGACTCTGGAAGGAAATCTGCAAGGAAAGATACTTTGATTTAGTTTAGTTCCGTTTATTGTCACATTTCTGAGGTACAGTGAAAAGATTTTGTTGCCTGCTATCCAGTCAGCAGAAAGACAGTACATAGAAACAGGACAATAGGTGCAGGAGTCGGCCATTCGGCCCTTTGAGCCAGCACCACCATTCAATGTGATCATGGCTGATCATCTAAAATCAGTACCCCGTTCCTGCTTTTTCTCCATATCCCTTGATTCCTTCAACCCGAGGAGCTATATCTAACTCTCTCTTGAAAACATCCAGTGAATCGGCCTCCACTGTTTTCTGTGGCAGAGAATTCCACAGATTCGCAACTCTCTGGATGAAGATGTT
Source organism: Okamejei kenojei (assembly GCA_035221665.1). Lineage (NCBI taxonomy): Eukaryota > Metazoa > Chordata > Chondrichthyes > Rajiformes > Rajidae > Okamejei > Okamejei kenojei. The sequence continues at coordinate 3,268,713 of CM069138.1, forward strand.
TTTCCTCATCTCAGTCCTAAATGGCCGACCCCTTATTCTTAAAGTGTGTGTGACCCTGGTTCTGGACTCCCCCAACATGGGGAACATGTTTCCTGCATCTAACCTGTTTAATCCTTTAAGAATTGTATATGGTTTTATAAGGTCGCCTCTCATCCTTCTAAATTTCAGTGAATACAAGCCCAGTTGACCCAGTCTCTCAGAATCTGACAGTCCCGCCATCCTGGGAATTAACCTGGTGAACCTACGCTGCACTCCCTCAATAGCAAGAATGTCCTTCCTCAAATTAGACGACGAAAACTGCACACAATACTCCAGGTGTGGTCTCACTAGGGCCCTGTACAGCTGCAGAAGGACCTCCTTGCTCGCAAACTCAAATCCTCCCGCAATGAAGGCCAACATGCCATTAACTTTCTTCACTGCCTGCTGTACCTACATGCTTACTTTCAGTGACTGATATACAAGGACCCCCAGGTCTCGTTGCACCTCCTCTTTTCCCAATCTGATACCATTGAGATAATAATCTGCCTTCCTGTTCTTGCCACATTTACCTACATTCTACTGCATCTGTCATGCATCTGCCCACTCACCCAACCTGTCCAAGTCACCCTGCAGCCTCATAGCATCCTCCTCGCAGCTCACACTGCCACCCATGATTAGATAGTTTCTTGATCAGTACGGGTGTCAGAGGTTATGGGGAGAAGGCAGGAAAATGGGGTTAGGAGAGATAGATCAGCCATGATTGAATGACGGAGGAGACATTGATGGGCCGAATGGCCTAATTCTACTCCTATTCCTCATGACCATATGGCGTACAATTGAGCCATTCACAGGGTACAGATACAGGATTAAGGGAATAACGTTTAGTGCAAGGTAAAGCCAGCAAAGTCCGATCAAGGATAGTCCGAGGGTCACCAATGAGGTAGATAGTAGTTCAGCACTGCTCTCTGGTTGTGGTAGGATGGTTCAGTTGCCTGATAACAGCTGGGAAGAAACTGTCCCTGAATCTGGAGGTGTGCGTTCGTTTTCACACTTCTGTACCTTTTGCCTGATGGGAGAGGGGAGAAGAGGGAGTGGCCGGGGTGCGACTGGTCCTTGATGATGCTGCTGGCCTTGCCGAGGCAGCGTGAGGTGGAGATGGAGTCGATGGAAGGGAGGCTGGTTTGCGTGATGGTCTGGGCTGCGTCCACAATTCGCTGCAATATCTTGCGGTCTTGGATGGAGCCGTTCCCAAACCGTGCCGTGATGCATTCGGATAAAATGCTTTCTACGGCATTCCCTGAGCACAGATGATCAGCTCTCCTCTCATGGTGGTTATCAAGACCTGAGTGCAGAATTAAAATTGAATAAATACCAGCCATCTCTTCACTGTCAATCCTATTGACACATTCACGCTAACATTGCGTGCGGCTGCACGCTGTTAATATGCAAATTGTTGAGGCTTTTGCTGCAATTGAAAACTAATTGCAGGTAAAAGATGAATTGTGGGTCCAGCAGAATGCAGAGCTGCTCGGAGGGCTTGTGTGTGAAGATCAAGCGGGTGCTGAATGGATTAATAACTACGCTGTGATATAACTCACTTACACCCCACTGGGATCACACCAAAACCCAGTCAGCTGAAGTACCTTTCATGTTCGATAGAACTCCATTGCTTCAGAGTCAGTCAGAGCGCTGGTGAACCCAAGCAAGGAACTGCAGGTGCTGGTAGAACCGGAGACAGACACCAAGTGCTGGAGTAACTCAGCAGGACAGGCAGCATCTCTGGAGAGAAGGAGTGGGTGACGTTTTGGGTGGAGACCCTTCTTCTGACTGACAAGTAGATATTTGTCATGTGCCGGGAGCTCACACCCCAGCGATATGAATATTGACTTTAAGAATAAGGAATAAGCCATTTAGAACAGAGAGTTGTGAGTCTGTGGAATTCTCTGCCTCAGAGGGCGGTGGAGGCGGGTTCTCTGGATACTTTCAAGAGAGAGCTAGATAGGGCTCAAAGATAGCGGAGTCACGGGATATGGGGTAAAGGCAGGAACGGGGTACTGATTGGGGATGATCAGCCATGATCACATTGAATGGCGGTGCTGGCTCGAAGGGCCGAATGGCCTCCTCCTGCACCTATTGTCTATGACTGTTGACGGATCAATTTCCCTCCTGGGATAAATAAAGTTCATTCGTATCGTCTCGTATCGCAGTGTGAGGAGACCAGACCTAGTTTAACATTCTCCAGACATTTGCACTCCAGATGGGATATGGAAGTGCCAGCTCAGACTATAGACAAGCTGCACTATCTACATTTTTTGGCGCAGAGATTGGAGACATTACTGGGAAAGGCATGAAAATAAAATGTTTTTTGTAGCAGTAATCATTACTGTTCTTGCAAGAGACGGAGAGAGAATGTATACAGGAGGTTGCTGCAGGTTTAACACTTCCTCTCGGCCACTGCACAGCCAGGGGATGAAGATGCTTTCTCGTTTTAGAGCTACAGCGCGGAAACAGGCCCTTCGGCCCACCGAGTCTGCGCCGACCAGCGATCCCCGCACACTAACACCGCCCTACACACACTAGGGACTATTTATCATTTACACCAACGCCAATTAACCCACAAACCCTGCACGTCTTTGGAGTGTGGGAGGAAACCGGAGCACCCGGAGAAAACCCACGCAGGTCACGGGGAGAACGTGCAAACTCCGTACAGACAGCACCCGTAGTCGGGATGGAACCCGGGTCTCTGGCGCCGTGAGGCAGCAACTCTACCGCTGCCCCACCAGGCCGGCCAAGATTAAATGTAGCAGAAATAGAAAGGTCTTGACCTGAAAAATCACCCATTCCTTCTCTCCACAGATGCTGCCTGACCCGCTGAGTTACTCCAGCACTCTGTGAAACGTCACCTATCCATGTTCTCCTCAGATGCTGCCTGACCCGCTGAGTTACTCCAGCACTCTGTGAAACGTCACCTATCCATGTTCTCCACAGATGCTGCCTGACCCGCTGAGTTACTCCAGCACTCTGTGTCTAGGCTTTATTGAAATCACTGATAGCTAAATCTAGCTGCGGCAATGTGAATAGAAACATAGAAACATGTAAAATAGGTGCCGGAGTAGGCCATTCGGCCCTTTGAGCCTGCACTGCCATTCAATGTGATGATCATCGAACTCAGTATCCCTCCTGGGGGGAATGAAGCGACTTCAGTGTTTCAGAAAAATATCCCTGTGAACTGGAAATAAATCATTCCCTCCTCGAAGAATATTGTGCAGTTTCCATAGTGCTTGCCCGTGTAAAAGAAAGTCTGTAAATATTCTCGCTTTTGGAAGCCCAACTTACGATCGATGTCCATTTTTTGTTTGATCTTTGCAAGTAGTAAAGTTGTGCCACAAAACTGAATGTGCACATTGATTCTGAATAAGTTCCAAAACCGTTCCGTCTAGTTTATTGTCCCGTGTACCGAGGTACAGTGAGAAGCTTCTGTTGCGCGCTAACCCGTCAGCGGAAAGACAATACACGATTACAATCGAGCCGCTCACAATGTATAGATACAGGATAGAGGAATAACGTTTAGTGCAAGGTAAAGCCAGCAAAGTCCGATCAAGGATAGTCCGAGGGTCACCAATGAGGTAGATAGTAGTTCAGCGCTGCTCTCTGGTTGTGGTAGGATGGTTCAGTTGCCTGATAACAGCTGGGAAGAAACTGTCCCTGAATGTGGAGGTGTGCGTTTTCACACTTCTGTACCTCTGGCCCGGTGGGAGAGGGGAGAAGAGGGAACGGCTGCTGGCCTTGCCGATGCAACAGCAATGGAACAATGGAATTCTTACATGCTGCAGCTTAAGCGACTTGTAAACACAATAACACTCAGATCAGATACGCTGAATAATGCAGTCAGTCCAGCATCCGCCCCTCTGACGCCGTGCCTAGAGATGGGGAGGGATTTCTTTATCCAGAGGGTGGTGAATCTGTGGAGTTCACTGTCACAGAAGGCTGTGGAGGCCACATCAATGGATATATTTAAAGCAGAGATCGACAGGTTCTTGATTAGTGCGGGTGTCAAAGGTTTCATAAATCCTACACAGGGCGTCACGGGGGCTCAGCGGTAGAGTTGCTGCCTCGCAGCGCCAGAGACCCGGGTTCCATCCTGACCACGGGTGCTGTCTGTACGGAGTTTGCACGTTCTTCCGGTTTCCTCTCACACTCCAAAGACGTGCTGTTAACGTGAGTGAATAGTGCAAGCGTACACGCTGGTCGGTGCCTTGGTGGGCCGAATGATATCTCTCTAAAAGGGAGGAGGTTGGGTTTTCTCTTGATGGGCACGGGATGCCGTACGGTCTTGTGAATTAGTTGTAGAAACTCCATGGAGTATTCAGAGGCCCAGCGTTTATGTTTTAGTTTAGTTCCAACATACAGCACAGAATCAGTCCTTGTGGTCAATGACAATGACCAGCGATCGTCCATTCTCTCTAGTTCTGTGTTATGCCACAATATACAGAGGGCCGATCAAAGCACGTCTCTGGAGTGTGGGAGGAAACCGGAGCACCCGGAGGAAACCCACACGGTCACAGGGGGAACGTGCAAACTCCACAAAAACAGGCAGCACCCGAGGCCAGGATCGGGGGTTTGCTCAGCCGCAAGTACGCCACACGTTGGAGCTTCTGCGACACCCGGCGGAGCGGGACTAGGGCCGACCACTCTCACGATTGTTAGCATCTTGTTAGCTGCTGGCGCTGACGGTGGCAGCCACGGTGTACTGCTCCTTGCTCTTTTGTCTCTGTTTGTCTGTTTGTGTCGTCTGTGAAAACCCGACAAAGATCACTTTCATGAGAGAGGTACTCATAAACAGCGGACATACGGTACCTCCAAGCATCGTTGCGGATTTCTCTCATTCGCTGGATTATTTGGACATATTCGTTGGCGAGGCTGTGGCTGTGTTCGAGGTCTTGAGACAGAGGAGGACCCGTGCGAAGAACTCTGGAGCACTCGCCCAACTCCAGCGATAATCTTTTATTATTAATGTTTTATGTGTCATTCCTAACTGTCACTGAATGTCATGTCGCACTTGTGGGCGGAGCACCAAGGCAAATTCCTTGTATGTGAATACTTGGCCAATAAACGTATTCATTCATTCATCTGTGGAGAGAAGGAACGGGTGAGGTTTTGGGTCCGGACTCTCAGCACGTCCTGGTAGATGACTGACCCGCCGGTCTCCGGACAGGCAACCAATGAAATGAGCGTGGTGGAACGATTGAGTGCAGCGTCTTGGCCTAGCAGAGTTAGGCTTGTATTCACTGGAGTTTAGAAGGATGAGTGGATATCTTATAGAAACATATAAAATTATAAAAGGACTGGACAAGCTAGACGCAGGAAAAATGTTCCCAATGTTGGGCGAGTCCAGAACCAGGGGCCAATGTTGGGCGAGTCCAGAACCAGGGGCCAATGTTGGGCGAGTCCAGAACCAGGGGACACAGTCTTAGAATAAAAGGGAGGTCATTTAAGACAGAGGTGAGAAAAAACTTTTTTACCCGGAGAGTTGTGAATTTGTGGAATTCCCTGCCACAGAGGGCAGTGGAGGCCAATTCACTGGATGGATTTAAGAGAGAGTTAGATAGAGCTCTAGGGGCTAGTGGAGTCAAGGGATATGGGGAGAAGGCAGGCACGGGTTATTGATAGGGAACGATCAGCCATGATCACAATGAATGGCGGTGCTGGCTTGAAGGGCCGAATGGCCTCCTCCTGCACCTATTTTCTATGTTTCTATGTAATTGAAATGGCAAGTTTCTTGTTGAATGGAAGGGGCACTGGAGGACGAATGTCACAGTATTGTCATGCTGCCAACTTTCATCCCCAGCTACGTGAATTATTATAATTGCTGCGAAGCAGCTATAATTATATGATCACATACTGAACATTATATACCTTACATAGTAATAAGTAAAGAAATTATACAAGGTAATGGAGGCAATCAATAAATTTAATTGCCAAGACTTTCGAATTATTTTATAATTTTAACTCTCTCAAAGGTAGCACTGCCTTACGGGAACCGGAGTGATCGACCCGAAACGTCATCTATTCCTTCTGTCCACAGATGCTGCCTGACCCGCTGAGTTACTCCAGAACTCTGTGAAACGTCACCTATCCATGTTCTCCACAGATGCTGCCTGACCCGCTGAGTTACTCCAGCACTCTGTGAAACGTCACCTATCCATGTTCTCCACAGATGCTGCCTGACCCGCTGAGTTACTCCAGCACTCTGTGAAACGTCACCTATCCATGTTCTCCACAGATGCTGCCTGACCCGCTGAGTTACTCCAGCACTCTGTGAAACGTCACCTATCCATGTTCTCCACAGATGCTGCCTGACCCGCTGAGTTACTCCAGCACTCTGTGAAACGTCACCTATCCATGTTCTCCACAGATGCTGCCTGACCCGCTGAGTTACTCCAGCATTTTGTGTCTATATTCGGTGGAGTAACGCAGCGGGTCTGGCAACATCTCTGGAGTGAAGGAGTGTGTGACATTTCGGGTCTTCAGACAGAGAGTCAGGGGAGAGGGAAACTAGAGACAAGGAAGGATGGGGTGTGAAAACAACAGATCAAAGCAGACGTTGATCAGGGGAAATGTGGAATGGTTCATTGATGATAGACACAAAAGGTTGGAGTAACTGCCTTTCACCAGTCTGATTGCAGATCTAACCAGCAACGTGGGGAGTTCACAACCCACTGGTATGAACAAGTCAAGTCAACTTTATTTGTCACATACTCATACAAGTTGCGCAGTGAAATGGAAGTGGCAATGCCTGCGGGTTGTGCAAAGCAACAAAACAGAACAGAAACCAGTATTTACATTTAAAAAAAGACACAACAGTATTTACGCCACGGTGAGAGTTTACAGTCCTGACGGCCTGTGGGAAGAAACTCTCTCATCCTCTCTGTTTTCAGCGGAGGCGTTTGCCTGACCATGGCAGCTGGAACAGTCCGTTGCTGGGGGGGTAGGGGTCCCCCATAATGTTGCTGGCTCTGGATCTGCACCTCCTGGTGTATCGGTCCTGCAGGGGGGGGAGTGTAGTTCCCGTGGTGCGTTCAGCCAAACGCACTACTCTCTGCAGAGCCTTCCTGTCCTGGGCAGAGCTGTGGCCAAACCAGCTCGAGATCTTTCCAGACAAGATGCTTTCTACAGCCCCAGAATAGAAGCACTGAAGGATCCTCAGAGAGCTTCCTGAGATGGTAAAGGCGCTGCCTTGCCTTTCTCACCAGTGCGACAGTGTGTGTTGTCCATGTCAGATCCTCTGTAATGTGGTCTCCCAGGTATGTAAAGCTGCTCACCCTACCCACAACAGTCCCATTTATCTCCAGTGGCATTTTAAGTAACTTCATCGGACAGTGCCCCCCTCCTCTCTCATTTGGAATATTGTGAGCAGTTCTGGGCCCCATATCTGAGGAAGGATGTGTTGGCTCTGGAGAGGGTCCAGAAGAGGTTTACGAGAATGATCCCAGGGATGAGTGGGTTAACCTATGATGAGCGTTTGTCGGCACCGGGCCTGTACTCGCTGGAGTTTAGAAGAATGAGGGGGGGCCCTCATTGAAACGTACAGAATAGTGAAAGGCCTGGATAGAGTGGATGTGGAGAGGATGTTTCCACTAGTGGGAGAGTCTAGGACCAGAGGGCACAGCCTCAGAATTAAAGGATGTTCCTTTAGGAAGGAGATGAGGGTGGTGAATCTGTGGAATTCTTTGCCACAGAAGGTTGTGGAGGCCAAGTCAATGGATATTTTTAAGGCCGAGATAGATATATTCTTGATTAGTACGGGTGTCAGGGGCTATGGGGAGAAGGCAGGAGAATGGGGTCAGGAGGGAGAGATAGATCAGCCATGATTGAATGGTGCAGTAGACTTGATGGGTCGAATGGCCTAAGTCTGTTCCTGACACTTATGAACAGAGTGCTTGTTACGACTCACGAATGCAGGAACTTCAGAGCCGCGTAACATAGTCAGGCTCAAGTTCAAGAAAATAGTCTTTTATTTAATTAAAACCCAAACCTGATTCAAACAACCCAGTCAAGGGCAAGAATAAACTAATAAACAAAGATAACAGTGCTCCAGCCAGCCTCGCAATGGGCCGTCGAACTAGAGTCTCTAACCTGCCTAAATGGAAATAACCCTGAAACAAAATACACGAAAACCCTCAGGTCAGCCCTTATCCGTCCCAATTCAATATTAATTGACAAATGTAGGTAATAATACACAAAGTTCTACGCCATGTGGCCAGGCCTCCTGCAGCTCAGACCATCAACCGTCTTGTCATGAGTCATGGGTCGACGAAGAGAGAGAGAATTCTGGGAGCTTCTGGTATTTAAGCTTCCAATGAGTCACCCGTCACCTGACGCAGCTTGGCCAATCGGGTACAGGAGCCCTTAACCCCTTGATTCCTGACTCCCAGCCACTGGGCCTGCACTCAGGAGAGAAACAGAATAGTTAAGTACATACATTCACCAGAGGGGGGGGGGGGGGGGGGGGAAGTACCTAACCCCCCACCCAAAGATTTCTGAATAAGCTTCGGAAGAAACCTATTCAGTACTAAAGCACTAAATACTGGCGCGACAAGGCTCAGCCAAGATATTATCCTTGCCCCTGAGTGCCTGAACCTCCAGGTGTATTCCTGCAGCTGCCAACTCCAGCTCAATCAACCGCACTGGTTCTTATTCTTCATGTTATGATCCACACAATCCTCCATCCGTGGAAGAGGATAGCAATCCGGCTTAGTTACACCATTCACCTTCGAAAGTCCGTGCAAAACCTGTCGTCCCCATTAGCCTTCGTAGCCAGTAGACACGGAGAACTCCACGGACTACAACTAGGTTCAGCAACTGCATGCTCAGCATATAGTCAACCGTGACCTCTTAGACGTTGACGCTGTCAGGGATTGACCGATACTGATGCTGTTTAATTGGCACCAAGCACCGGCCACGTCCATGTCATGCTGCAGCACAGACGTTGAAAGGCACATCCGAGAACAGTGACCCATTTGACCCCACCAAAGCAAGCAGATCATCCCGCTGGCTTCCAAGACAAATGAGACAACCGCAAGGGAAGTGACACCCAAGGCTTCAAAGTTGCACAGCTTTCCCTGCGTCACTGCCACCGACAACCGTGCCTCACCCACATCACAACCACCCGTGTCAGGGGCAGCACTAACAACAGCCAAAACCGGTTTAGACAAAACCGAAGGACACAGTTCCTCTTCCCATTCAACCTGTACATGATCCTGCTCATGGTACTGCTTCAGCAATGTTGAATATACAGATCTGAGTCTTACGGCTCCGATCAGGGGTACCAAGTAACGTAATCCCTCGCACCAACCTTCTTAACCACCTGATAGAGGACCACTATACCGATCCTGCAGACTGGAACCAGGAATAGGCAAACAACACCAGGACTTTGTCACACTGGAGAAAAATTCCTACTAGAAGCCTTCCACTCACCGTCGAACCAGCCCTTCATCCTATACTGAGCAGAAGCAAGATTACCCATTGCCAGTTACGCATGTCCTCTGCAGTCTAGACCTAAAATGTAAGTACAACGTGGTCTAAAAACTACGTTTTGAATTCTCCTGCAACCATTTCTCCTTCAGGACCCTCAACGGACCACGAACAGTATGAGCGAACACCAGGTCAGCAGACTGAACCCTAAAGACTCCTGCACGACCTCACGCACCGCAAACATAACCGATGAACCCCCTCATCCCAGTCCTTTGTCAAAACTCCAGCAGTAAGTCCTCAACATGGATTTCAAAGTCTGGTGAAACCGCTCGAGAGCTCCTGAGCGACTCTCAAGATGATACGCACTGGAAGTAACAGTGCTCAATATCCAACAACTTCATTACCTGACCAAAAACCTGTGACATGAAGTTGGAACTTTGGTCGCTCTGCACAACCTTGGGCAAACCGAACAACAAAAAAACTTAGTGAGAGACTTCACGCGGGGGGGGGGCAGGGCAGTAATGTTACGCAGTGGAAGGGACCACCTCTAAAGCGTGTACGCACACAAACCCCAGGGTCAATAAAAACTTGTTGCCCACCCTTGTCCCGAGGTAGAGGACCCACACAATCAACTAGAATCCGTTCAAACAGCTCCCCAACCCCATGGATTGGATATAAGGGCACCAGGAACAATCGATTGGTTCGGCTTTCCTGCCACCTGCAAAATGTGACAACACCTGCAGTGCCTGCTTCACGTCTTTTCAACCCTGGCCAAAAACAATTCCGTACAATACAGTCATACGTCTTATTGACCCCCAAATGTGCCACCCAGAGGTCCATCATGAGCCAAACAGAGTATCTCGTCCCTATACCGACGAGGTATCACAATCTGATCAACCACGCTCCAATCATCCTGCCCCTGACATATCCAAGGGAGACCACTTTCGCATCAGCAAGCCATTCCTCAGAAATACCCCTTTGCTGTGGAATCCATATCCCCCTCAGGTACCGCGCAGATCGAACAGATCCGATAAACCTGGATCACTCTTTTGCTCCTCAACCAGCGGTCACATGACAGCGACACGGCACATTTTCAGACAAGACCCCATCTTGAGATGTAGAAACACCCTCCCACAACACAGGATCCATCATCCTGATCCCCAAAAATGCTCTCACTCAGGTCCACTCCATCCTCAAACTTTGCCTGGCTCTTAGCCATAGCCCTCGTGACAGCACAAGCTGTGAAGACCGTTCGGATGCTGCATAGCCAATATATCAGTCTCTGCACCATCGAACAGCCGTCACCTCAGGAGTAATGAGAACTCTACCTCCTGCCAAGTCATTCCCCAAAAGCACAGAAACTCCCGCAACGGGAAAAACACGGCCGTAACCCACAATTACCCGGCCTGAAACCAACTCGGACTCGAGACTCACGTATGCAAAGGCACTACCATGTCCTCCAACCCGAATCCTACCACAGGGACACTGGACCCAACCGATGACCTCCCCAGAAAACGGCAGTACACTATCCAACATAAAGGACAGAGTAGCACCAGTATCACGCAAGCTGGATACTGGAAATCTATGACCCCCATCCTCTAGAGAAACAAAACCTTTCGTGATGAACGCAGAATAATTCCTACACTCATCAGACGCAGGCATCCCAGGAACCACAGGTGCTCTTTGTGTACCCACCAAAGCCACAGGCTTTGCATTTTTCCTTTGCAGGACGGGACGCAACTTTAAGATGTGCCCGCTCCCTTTACAATAGTAGCACACAGGCCCTTCCTTAGTCCTGAAATCTCCGTCAACCTTATCAGCTCGGACCTCCCCCTGTATTAATGAGCTGACACTTGTAGGCACAGAAACAGCTTTGGCACTGCCACCGGTGACACCACCACGATTAAACGGCCGTGCACCAAAACTATAGGATCGCCCAACAAACTCAGTTTTATGAGTCAATACATACTCATCTGCTAACACCGCGGCCTTAGACACCTCCGTCACTTTGTGCTCATTAAGGTAAGTAGCAACCCTCTCAGGGAGACAGTTCTTAAAGTCTTCCATAATCATCAAGGCCCGCAGCAGCTCAAAATCCTTCACTCCTTGAGAAGCGCACCACCTGTCAAAAAGTGCCTCCTTCTCCCAAGCAAACTCCACATAAGTCTGACTATCAAACTTCCTAAAGCGCTGGAACTTCTGCCGGAACGCCTCTGGAACTAATTCATAGGCCCTTAAAACCGTAGACTTCACACACTCATAGTCCCGACTGTTGTCAACAGACAACGACGAGTACATCTCCTGCGCTTTACCCACAAGGACACTCTGCAACAGCAAGGACCACATGTCCCTAGGCCACTTCAAGGACGAAGCCGTCCGTTCAAACACTGCAAAATACTTGTCCACTTCTCATTAAACGGGGGAACCAGGCGGATGTTCTTGCTCATATCAAACTCCCGTTCCCTAAGAAGAAACTCGGAGGCATTCAATTCCTTCTCCTGCAGCTCAAGCTCTGATTGGAGCATGAGCTCTTTCTCTTTTATTTCAAGCTCTTTCGCTCTTAAGGCCCTCTCCTCCTTTTTCATTTCAAGCTCCTTCAATCGAATGGGGTCCCCCATTTCCTGACTAGGCTTTGTAGAAGATAGAGGAACTGTCTGCACCAGCAGGCAATACCCCATTCCTCACCAATGCAGACCATAACTCTGACTTTATAGCCTCTTTCTTCATATCAATGTATATGCCAGCATACACCATGCTCCTTGGTACATTTATCAGACAACTTCTGACTAGGAGCCTCAGTAAATTCCTGTACGTTAAACTCCATACTCCATACAAAGAGACAGGAGTAGGCCATTCAGCCTTCGAAAGCCTGCACCCGCCATTCAATCATGCTCATGGCTGCAACTCAGTAATCCTGCCTTCTCTCCATACCCTCTATCCCCTAAGCACAAGGGCCAACATCCAACTCACTCTTAAATATAGCCAAACTGGCCTCAACTACCCCCAGAGACCAACTCTCTGTGTGAAAAAAGTCTTATTCTCATCTCGGTCAGTTTCCCCCTTATCCGTATGCTGTGACCCCTTGTCCACTTCATCCGGAACAAATCTTCCGGCATCTAAACCCCTCTATAAGATCCCCCTTCTCAATCTCCCTAAATTCAGAGAGTCCAGTCTATCCATTCTTTCTTCATAAGACAGTCCTGTCCCAGGAAGCACGTTAACCTTCTCTGCACTCCCTCTCTTGGCAATAATGTCCCTTCCCTCAGATTTGGGACCAAACTGTACGCAATACTAGGTGTGGTTCTCACCAAACCCGACGTAGAACCTCCCTGCTCCTGTACTCAAATCCTTTTGCTATGAAATGAACACCTGCAACCTCATGCCTACTTTCAATGACACCATGACACCCAACTCGCTGCATCTCCCCTTTTCCTAACCACATTTAAATAATAACTCGCATCTGCCAAACATTGCCCACCACCCAGACAACACCATGCAAGCATCCTCCTCAGCAGCGAACACATGCCCCCCAATGTCGAAACACTCCTCACAGACTTCCTCAGTCACCAGAAGCCTACCCAAAAAAAAACCCAAAACTGTCTAGGGTCCTCAAAGCTTTAGGACGAGCCCCATTTTGTTACGACTCCCGAAGGGCAGGAACTTCAGAGCCGCGTAACATAGTCAAAAACCAGGCTCAAGTTCAAGAAAATAGTCTTTTATTTTGTTAAAACCCAAACCTGATTCAAACAACCCAGACAAGGACAAGAATAAACTAATAAACAAAGATAACAGTGCTCCAGCCAGCCTCGCAATGGGCCGTCGAACTAGTCTCTAACCTGCCTAAATGGAAATAACCCTGAAACAAAATACACGAAAACCCTCAGGTCAGCCCTTATCCGTCCCAATTCAATAATAACTAACAAATGTAGGTAATAATACACAAAGTTCTATGCCATGTGGCCAGGCCTCCTGCGGCTCAGACCAGCAACCTGCTCACGAGTCAGGGTCGACGAAGAGAGAGAGAATTCTGGGAGCTTCTGGTATTTAAGCTTTCGATGAGTCACCCGTCACCTGACGCAGCTTGGCCAATCGGGTACAGGAGCCCTTAACCCCTTGATTCCTGACTCCCAGCCACGGGGCCTGCACTCGGGAGAGAAACACAAGAGTTAAGTACACAGCATTCACCAGGGGGGGGAGTACCTAACAGTGCTGGAGGAACTCGGCGGGTCAGGCAGCATCCATGGAGGGAACAGGCAGCGTTTTGGGGTCGAGATCCTCCTTCACCCCGATCGTCAGACCTGCCCCCACAGATGCTGCCTGACCCGCTGAGTTCCTCCAGTACTTTGTGTTTTTCTCAAGATTCCAGCATCTACAGTTCCTTGTGGTCTCCATCCTTAACGCTCATTGGGTTTTGGCGCGGAGCTCGGGTTGGCCTGGAACATGTGGAGCTTCATAACTTTCTTGGCGTACTTTCAGAAACGAAAAACAGGTCAAAACCGCGAGTCTAAGCGGTTTAACTTAATTTGGTAATAAAACTTGTGGGAACTGAGGCAGAATAAAACGCGAAGCAGATAGCAAAGATATGTTTGTTTAAGAAGGAACTGCAGATGCTGGAACAATTGAATGTAGACAAAAATGCTGGAGAATCTCAGCGGGCGAGGCAGCATCTGTGGAGTGAAGGAATGGGTGACGTTTCTATTCCTTCTCTCCATAGATGCTGCCTCGCCCGCTGAGTTTCTCAAAGATATGCATGTTATTGCTTTAAGCCTTGAGCTGTATTCCCTAATGATGGATTCTTCACTTGACATTCATTAAATTAAATCGTCAGCTCTGATGAAACCTGCTGTGTTTATAGTTTTAATGTACTACATTACTTTGGCAATACTTAGGTCCTGGTAAGTTTATATTAAGTTATACCATGCAATATTTCAAACCAGACAGCTCCTACAAAATTTTAAGATGATATTTAAATATATAAACAGTGGCAAATCATCAGTTTGTTGGCTTTCCTCTGAGCTTTATTTATTTTAAAAAGTCATAAGGTTAAACATACATTTCTTTTTTCAGTTTGCTTCCCATTTTTTGTGCTCAGGACCCTTTAAATATAAATTACAGCTGATTGATGCGATTCCTTATCATTTGTTTGCAATTAATTACAAAGAGTTTGCAGTTGTAGGTCGGCGGGGTGGTGCAGCGGGTAGAGCTGCTGCCTCACGCGCCAGGGACCCGGGTTCCATCCCGACTACGGGTGCTGTCTGTATGGAGTTTGCACGTTCTGCACGTGACCTGCGTGGGCTTTCTCCGGGTGCTCCGGTTTCCTCCCACACTCCAGGTTTGTAGGTTAATAGGCCTCAATAATATTGTAAATTGTCCCTAGTGTGTGTCGGATAGTGTTAGTAGTTTGGCTTAGAGCCAGTCATACAACTTACATCGTGGAAACAGGCCCTTCGGCCCAACTCGCCCACACCAGCCAACATGTCCCAGCTACACTAGTCACAGAGTGATACAGTGTGGAAACAGGCCCTTTGGCCCAATTCGCCCACACCGGCCAACATGTCCCAGCTACACCAGTCCCAACTGCCTGCGCTTGGTCAATATCCCTCAAAACCTGTCCTATCCCTGTACCTGTCTAAATGTTTCTTAAACGTTGGGATAGTCCCAGCCTCAACTACCTGCTCTGGCAGCTTGTGCCATACACCCACCACCCTTTGTGTGAAAAAGTTACCCCTCAGATTCCTATTAAAGTTTTTCCCCTTCACCATGAATCTGTGTCCTCTGGTCCTCGATTCCCCCACTCTGGGCAAGAGATTCTGTACAACTACCCGATCTATTCAATAGACAATAGACAATAGGTGCAGGAGTAGGCCATTCGGCCCTTCGAGCCAGCACCGCGCGATTCCTCTCATGATTTTGTATAAGATTACCCCTCATCCTCCTGCGCTCCATGGAATAGAGACCCAGCCTACTCAACCTCTCCCTATAGCTCACACCCTCTAGTCCTGGCAACATCCTCGTAAATCTTCTCCGCACTCTCCTATAGGGTGAATGCACCGTCTTTAAGCTCATAAATTCATGTTGTAGGAGCACAATTAGGCCATTCGGCCCATCAGGTCTACACCACCATTCAATCATGGCTGATCTATCTCTCCCTCTAGCGCTGAGGAATCAAGAACCAGAGGACATGGGTGCAAGGTGAGAGGGGAAAGAAAGTTGCTGTTATCAGGCAACTGAACCATCCTACCACAACCAGAGAGCAGTGCTGAACTACTATCCACCTCATTGGTGACCCTCGGACTAGCTTTGATCGGACTTTGCTGGCTTTACCTTGCTCCTCAGAGGGCGGTGGAGGCCGGTTCTCTGGATGGTTTCAAGATAGAACTAGATGGGGCTCTTAAAGATAGCGGAGTCAGGGGATATGGGGAGAAGGCAGGAACGGGGAACTGATTGGGGATGATCAGCCATGATCACATTGAATGGCGGTGCTGGCTCGAAGGGCCGAATGGCCTACTCCTGCACCTATTGTCTATTGTCTAAACGTCATTCCCTTATCATGTATCTGTGCACTGTGAACGGCTTGACTGTAATCGTGTATTGTCTTCCCGCTGACGGGTTAGCGCGCAACAAAAGCTCTTCACTGTACCTCGATACACGTGACAATAAACTAGACTGAACTGAACTGACTAAACTAAGGGAAAGGAACGTGAGGGGAAACGTTCTCTCAGTGGGTGGGTGTATGGAATGAGCTGCCAGAGGAGGGAGTTGTGGCAGGGACTACAACAACATTCAAAAGAGACACTTAGAACGGCGCATGGAGAGGAAGGGCCACCAATGGGCAGTATGGGTGGGGCATCTTGGACAAGTTGGACTGATGATAGACAGGAAATGCAGTAACTCAGTGGGACAGGCAGCATCTCTGGAGAGAAGGAATGGGTGACGTTTCAGGTCGAGACCCTGCTTCGGATTGAGAGTCAGGGGAGAAGGAGACACAGAGATATGGAAGGGTAAGGTGTAAAAACGAGAGATCAAAGAGGACAAAGCGCAGGGGGGGTGTGTAGAATGGATCATAGTTAGCTCGGGGAAGGTGACAATGAGGCATATAATGTAACATTTAATCAGGAGGCCAGTCTGACTCATCGGAGAACTAGAATGGGGGAGGGATGGATACAGAGGGAGAGCAAGGTTACTTGAAGTTAGAGATGTGAACAGACGTTGGTGATTTTGCAGATAGTGAAGATGGTTGTGAACGATTGCAGCAGGATCTGGATCGATTGGCCAGGTGGGCGGAGGAATGGTTGATGGAATTTAATACAGAGAAGTGTGAGGTGTTGCATTTTGGGATGTCAAACAATGACAGGACCTACACAGTGAATGGTCGGCCTCTGGGTAGTGTTGTAGAGCAGAGGGATCCAGGGGTACAGGTACATGGTTCCATGAAGGTGGAGTCGCAGGTAGATAAGGCGGTCAAAAAGGCCTTTGGCACTTTGGCCTTCATCAGTCAGAGTATTGAGTATAGAAGTTGGGAGGTCATGTTGCAGTTGTACAAGGCGTTGGTGAGACAGAATGTAAAAGATTGTGTTCAGTTCTGGGCACCATGTTATAGAGAAGATATTGTCAAGCTTGAAAGGGTTCAGAGAAGATTTACGGGGATGTTGCCAGGACTAGAGGGTGTGAGCTGTGGGGAGAGGTTGAGCAGGCTGGGTCTCTATGCCATGGAACGCAGGAGGATGAGGGGTGATCTTATAGAGGTGTATAAAATCATGAGAGGAATAGATCGGGTAGATGATGTATGGGAATCGAGGACCAGAGGACATAGGTTCAAGGTGAAGGGATAAAAGATTTAATAGGAATCTGAGGTAGATAAAAATGCTGGAGAGACTGGGTGAGGCAGCATCTATGGAGCGAAGGAATAGGTGATGGTCGAGCCCCTTCTCCAGACTGATGTGGGGGTGGGGGGTGGGGGCAGGAAGAAGAAAGGAAGAGGCGGAGACAGTGGGCTGTGGGAGAGTTGGGAAGGGGAGGGGAAGGAGGGAAAAAGCAGGGACTACCTGAAATTGGAGAAATCAACGTTCATACTGCTGGGGTGTAAACTGCCCAAGCGGAATATGAGGTGCTGCTCCTCCAATTTACGGTGGGACTCACTCTGGCCATGGAGGAGGCCCAGGACAGAAAGGTCGGATTCGGAATGTGAGGGGGAGTTGAAGTGCTGAGCCAGCAGGAGATCAGGTTGGTTAATGGGAACTGAGCGGAGGTGTTGGGCGAAGCGATCGCCAAGCCTGCGCTTGGTCTCACCGATGTAGAGCAGCTGACACAATAGATGAATCTGAGGGGTAACATTTTCACACAGAGGGTGTTGGGTGTATGGAATGAGCTGCCGGAGGAGGTAGTTGAGGCTGTGACTATCCCAACATTTAAGAAACACTTAGACAGGTACATGGATAGGACAGGTTTGGAGGGATATGGACCAAGCGCAGGCAGGTGGGAACAATGCAGCTGGGACATGTGGGCCGGTGTGGGCAAGTGGGCCCGAAGTGCCTGTTTCCACACTGTGTCACTCTATGATTCTCTGGCCTGCCGGTTGATTGAGCAGTAATGCTTTCTAAAACAGCCATGCAAGCCGCTAAGTTATAAAAACAATTATCTGGAGATGAGCGTCAAACAGACTCAGAAAATAAGTTTTCAAACACCAGGGACTTCATGCTGGGAGCCTGCAATATATCCCTGGGATTCAAAGCTGCTCAAACAATTAATCTGCTAATTCAAGCATATTCCACTCTTAAATACCCATGTTATTTACTTTGCTTAATTCAGACCAATGCAAAGTCAACATTGTAGGCTATTGTGCTTAGTCAGAGCCACAGAGTGACACAGCGTGGAAACAGGCCCTTCGACCCAACTTACCCACATCGGCCAACATGTCCCAGCTACACTAGTCCCACCTGCCTGCATTTGGTCCCGATCCCTCCAAATCTGTCTATCCATGTACCAGTCTAACTATTTCCTAAACATTGGGATAGTCTCAGCCTCAACTACCTCCTCTGGCAGCTTGTCCCATACACCCACCACCCTTGGTGTGAAAAAGCCTAGGACCAGAGTCATAGCCTCAGAATTAAAGGACGTTACCATAGAAACATAGAAAATAGGTGCAGGAGTAGGCCATTTGGCCCTTCGAGCCAGCACCGCCATTCATTGTGATCATGGCTGATCGTCCACAATCAATAACCCGTGCCTGCTTTATCCCCATATTCCTTGATTCCATTCGCCCCAAGAGTTCTATCTAACTCTCTTTTACATTCATCCAGTGAATTGGCCTCCACTGCCCTCTGTGGCAGAGAATTCCAAAAATTCACAACTCTGGGTGAAAAAGTCTTAAATGACCTCCCCTTTATTCTAAGACTGTGGCCCCTGGTTCTGGACTCACCCAACATTGGGACCATTTTTCCTGCATCTAGTCTGTCCAGTCCTTTTATAATTTTATACGTTTCTATAAGATCCCCCCTCATCCTTCTAAACTCCAGTGATTACAAGCCTAGTCTTTCCAATCTTTCCTCATATGACAGTCCCGCCATCCCAGGGATCAATCTCGTGAACCTACTCCGCACTGCCTCAATAGCAAGGATGTCCTTCCTCAAATTAGGAGACCAAAACTGCACACAATACTCCAGATGTGGTCTCACCGGGGCCCTGTACAACTGCAGAAGGACCTCTTTAATCCTATACTCAAATCCTCTCGTTATGAAGGCCAACATGCCATTAGCTTTCTTCACTGCCTGTTGTACCTGCCTGTTTGCTTTCAGTGACTGGTGTACAAGGACACCCAGGTCTCATTGCACTTCCCTTTTTCCTAATCTGACACAATTGAGATAATAATCTGCCTCCTTGTTCTTGCCGCCAAAGTGGATAACCTCACCTTTATCTACATTATACTGCATCTGCCACGCATCTGCAGCTCACTCAACCTGCCCAAGTCACCCTGCAACCTCCTAACATCCTCTTTGCAGTTCACACTGTCACCCAGCTTTGTGTCATCTGCACGTTTGCTAGTGTAACTTTTAATTCCATCATCTAAATCATAAATATATATTGTAAATAGTTGCGGGCCCCAACACGAGCCTTGCGGCACTCCACTCGCCACTGCCCGCCATTCTGACGGGCCCGTTTATTCCTACTCCTTGTTTCCTGTCTGCCAACCAATTTTCTATCCATGTCAACACCCTACCCCCAATACCATGTGCTCTAATTTAGCCCACTAATCTCCTGTGTGGGACCTTATCAAAGGCTTTCTGAAACTCCAGATACACTACATCCACTGGCTCTCCTTCATCCATTTTACTTGTCACATCCTCAAAATGTTCCAGCAGATTAGTCAAGCAGGATTTCCCCTTCATAAATCCATGCTGACTTTGACCGATCCTTTTACTGCTATCCAAATATGCAGCTATTACATCTTTAATAATCGACTCCAGAATCTTCCCCACCACCAGTCACGCTGACTGGTCTATATTCTCTGTTTTCTCTCTCGCTCCTTTCTTGAAAAGTGGGATAACATTCAAATCCACGGAACTGATCCTGAATCCATAGAACATTGGAAAATGATCACCAATGCATCCACGATTTCTAGAGCCACCTCCTTGAGGACCCTGGGATGCAGACCATCAGGCCCTGGGGATTTATCAGCCTTCAGTCCCATCAATCTACCCAATACTATTTCTAGCCTAATGCTAATTTATTTCAGTTCCTCTGTCTCCCCAGATCCTCTGTGCTCTAATACATCTGGGAGATAGTTTGTGTCTTCCTTAGTGAAGACAGAACCAAAGTACCTGTTCAACTCTTCTGCCATTTCCTTGTTCTGCCTTCACCTGGGTCTGCCTTCAAGGGACCCACATTTGTCTTCACTAATCTTTTTCTCTTAACATACCTAGAGAAGCTTTTACTAACCTTCTTTATATTCATGACCATCTTACCATCGTACTTCATCTTTTCACCCCGTATTGCCCTATTTGTTACCTTCTTTGAATATATATTTTTTTATTAGAGTATTTAGACAGTGGATTAGCAAACATATATTATGATAGCAATATTTCATGTTCAACAAGCATACATTATTAATATTATCAGTTGTATCATTTTGACTCTAATCGTTTTTTTTTGTAGAGGAGAACAGTAAGAAAAATAGAATAATAATCTGTATCAAAGAAGAAAATCATAAAGAAAGGAATAATTTACTATTAATACATCGTAGGAGATAAGATCAAAGAATATAAGATATAACTTTTCATCTATTCCTAAATCCAAGTTTCAGGGTTCCCTGCCGAACCATTCTACCCTTTTAAGTAATCAATGAAAGAAGACCATGTTATAACAAAAACTTCTTGTTTGTCCATTAAGGCAAATCTGATTCTTTCCAGGTGTAGGGTCTCCGACATTTCCATAATCCACATTTTAATTGTGGGGGATATAGGGCCTTTCCAAAATTTTAATATTAATTTCTTCCCAATTATTATACTGTAGTCTAGGAAATTTCTTTGGCTTGTTGTAAGAGTTAAACTTTGTTCTGATGTTCCAAGTATTATTAATTTTGGGTCCGGATCCAGTTTAGTATTAATAACTTCAGAAGTTATTTTAAAAATCTCAGTCCAGAAATTCTTAATTTTTATACAATTTGCAAAAGTATGTGTTAAATTAGCCTCTAGATGTTGACATTTATCGCAGGTAGACGATATTTGTGGGAAGATTCTATTTAGTTTAACTTTGGAATAATGTAATCTATGTAAAACTTTAAATTGTATTAGAGCATGTCTATTTGTTAGATTCTGTTGTCCATTGAAAGTTTCCCAATCCTCCGGCTTCCTACTACTCTTTGCTGTGTTATACACCTTTTCTTTTAGTTTTATTCCGACCCTAACTTCCCTTGTCAGCCACGGTTGCCTCTTAGAATCTTTCTTCCTCTTTGGAATGAAATGATTATGCATCTTCTGGATTATGCCCAGAAATTCCTGCCATATGGACCCATGCGCAACATTATATGGGTATTTATAAGAGTTAAGATCCCCCTGGAGTAAGAATAACAGCGTGACACTCTTTGCCAAATCTTAATCATGCGGAAAATGCAGAACTCAGATCAACACACAGATTAATTTATAACGTGGGCTCTTGAGATGTGTGAGGCCGGGAGCTGCCAAAAGCCCAGAGCAGTTATTACAACATTGCGTTCAGCAGAGCAGTCTAGACTCGTGCAAAGTGATTCATCTCCACAGATGATAATCGTGGCCTTGGCTTTAGGAAGAGTATGATGTCACAGCCAACATGTCACCACAAACAGTGTCTCTTGTTTATCTTGGCCGAGGGACCCACTTGTCCAACTCCAGGGACCTGGCAGATCCTTGCTCCCTGTGGCTGCAGCGTGGGGGCATCATCTCTGGAATGTGACGTCCCATCGCTTGAGTAAGAGCTGCAGCCAACTTGGCCCAACACAACCAAAGTCAGACTTCTCAAATAAATGTTGCAGAGGCATTAATCTTGTGGGCGGCGAAAGCAGTGGCACAAATGGACACACAGAGTGAGGTAGAGAGTGCGGGGGTTCGTGGAACTTGCTGAGGTAGAGAGTGCGGGGGTCCATCAGTGGAACTCGCAGTGCATTGTCCCCCTGGGTCTCGGTCGGCCCTCTCCACAGACGAGCGAGACTTGCTTTCTCCTCTCTGACCCTCCCTCTGCTGGCTTCCTTCCAGTCCGCAGCTCTGCTGCTACCGCAGGCAGAGTGGACAGCAGAAGTCCAGGAAGGAACAGAACAATGAAAGGCCTGGATAGAGTGGATGTGGAGAGCATGTTTCCACTGGCAATAGACAATAGGAGCCGGAGGAGGCCATTCGGCCCTTCGAGCCAGCACCGCCATTCAATGTGATCATGGCTGATCATCCCCAATCAGTACCCCGTTCCTGCCTTCTCCCCATATCCCCTGACTCTGCTATCTTTAAGAGCCCTATCTAGATCTCTCTTGAAAGTATCCAGAGAACCCGCCTCCACCGCTCTCTCAGGCAGAGAATTCCACAGACTCACCACTCTCTGTGAGAAAAAGTGTTTCCTCGTCTCCGTTCTAAATGGCTTATCCTTATTCTTAAACTGTGGCCCCTGGTTCTGGACTCCCCCAACATCGGGAACATGTTTCCTGCCTGGTGGGAGAGTCTAGGACCACAGCCTCAGAATTAAAGGACGATATTTTAGAAAGGCAAGGAGGAATTTCTTTAGTCAGAGGGTGGTGAATCTGTGGAATTCTTTGCCATAGAGGGCTGTGGAGGCCAAGTCAGTGGATATTTTTATGGCAGAGATAATTTATATACAAATCGGAACCCTTATTCAGAGTGAAGAAGGAAAATTCTGGCGTACACATTGAAAATGGTGATATGTTTCCTGTCTTGACTTGAAACATCACCTATCCATGTTCTCCACAGATGCTGCCTGACCCGCTGAGTTACTCCAGCACTCTGTGAAACGTCACCTATCCATGTTCTCCACAGATGCTGCCTGACCCGCTGAGTTACTCCAGCACTCTGTGCCTTTTTATATACATAAACATTGAACTTTATTCACAAGATGCAGCCTCTGATTTGTGGAAATGTGACCTGATGTGACATATGATGTAGCTTCAGATGTTGCGAGACATGGAGTATTAAAATTAAATATGCTGCCCTTCTTCACGGGCATCACGGTGGCGCAGCGGTAGAGTTGCTGCCTCACGGCGCCAGAGACCCGGGTTCCATCCCGACTACGGGCGCTGTCTGTACGGAGTTTGTACGTTCTCCCCGTGACCTGCGTGGGTTTTCTCCGGTTTCTTCCCACACTCCAAAGACGTGCAGGTTTTGTAGGTTAATTGGCTTGGTATAAAATGTAAATTGTCCCTAGTGTGTGTAGGATAGTGTTAGTGTGCAGGGATCGCTACACGGCACGGGCTCGATGGGCCGAAGGGCCTGTTTCCGCGCTGTATCTCTAAACTAAACTAAACATGAAGGGATATAAATGGAATCAAAGCTGAATCACACAGCATCTCATATTTCACGTGGGCAGCTTACACCCCAGCGGTATGAACATTGACTTCTCTAACTTCGTAACCATTGCTTTCCCTCTCTCTGCATCCTCTCCCCCACGCTAGTTCTCCGACTAGTTTCACGTCCTCCTGATTAATTTTACTGACTGTATGCCTCGTTGTCACCTTCCCCTCAGCCAACAATGAACCGTTCTACATTTTCCATGAGCATTGTCTGCTTTGATTTTCGCTTTCACACCTTACCCTTCCCTATCTCTCGTTTCCCTCTCCCCCTGCCTTTCACTCTGAAGAAGGGTCTCGACCCCAAACATCACCCATTCCTTTTTCTCCAGAGATGCTGCCTGTCCCGCTGAGTTACTCCAGCATTTTGGGTCTTTCTTGGATTAAACCAGCATCTGCAGTTCCTACCCACACTCTTTGTTGAAATGTCCATTTTTTTTCCTTGGATGACCCAATCCGAAGGCAGATAATATTTATTCTGCTGTTGACAAATTTTGCAAGCGAGTCCGTCAATAACTTGGCCGCTGTTATCTGTCACCGGTAATCGATGCTTGTGGTTTGAAAGTGTTGAAAATTCATGGAAGTTTAGTCGGAGAATTAATCACCATCAGAGTTCTGTGGTGTACATTAGTCATTGGGCACAATGCAGAAACCAGATGCCTGGAAAATCTGAAACAACAATAGTTATTTAATTGTCAAACACATCTGCCCCAAACAGCAAGCCTCCACGAGATGTCAACTGTACATAAACCACACAGAATAAATCTTTGATCCACTTTTGCTCGTAAATTAGTTAAATGGAAAATCAATATTTTTAGAAACATGGAAACATTTAACATAGAAAATAGGGACAGGAGCAGGCCACTCGGCCCTTCGAGCCAGCACTGCCACTCAATATGATCATGGCTGATCATCCGCAATAAGTACCCCCATTCCTGCTTTTTCCCCATATCCCTTGATTTCTTTAGCCCTAAGAGCTAAATCTAACTTATTGGATCGAACTTAACTGATCTTATTGAAACATATAAGATTGTTATAAGGGTACACAAAAAGCTGTAGAAACTCAGCGGGTGCAGCAGCATCTAAGGAGCGAAGGAGATAGGCAACGTTTCGGGTCGAGACCCTTCTTCAGACTGGTCAGGGATCAGGGAAACGAGAGATATAGACGGTGATGTGGAGCGATAAGGAAGATTGTTATAAGGGTTTGGACACCCTGGAGGCAGGAAAAATGTTCCCGATGTTGGGGGAGTCCAGAACCAGGGGCCACAGTTTAAGAATAAGGGGTAAGCCATTTAGAACGGAGACCAGGAAACACTTATCTCTCACAGAGAGTTGTGAGTCTGTGGAATTCCTCTGTCTCAAAGGATGGTGGAGGCCGGTTCTCTGGATACTTTGAAGAGAGAGTTAGATAGGGCTCTTAAGGATAGCGGAGTCAGGGGATATGGGGAGAAGGCAGGAACGGGGTACTGATTGGGGAAGATCAGCCATGATCACATTGAATGGCGGTGCTGGCTCGAAGGGCCGAATGGCCTACTCCTGCACCTATTGTCTATTGTCTATGGATGGGAAAGGTTTGGAGGTTTATGGGCCAAACGCGGGCAGGTGGGACTGGTGTTGGACGGTGTGGGCAGGTTGGGCAGATGGGCCTGTTTCCGTGCTGGGTGACCCTGTGACGGCATCCTGGCGATCCCACAACTGCCCAGCAGCCCACTAGATGTGTGTGGGGTTTACGAAGGAACTGCAGATGCTGAAAAATCGAAGGTAGACAAAAGTTCTGGAGAAACTCAGCGGATGCAGCAGCATCTATGGAGCAAAGGAAATAGGCAACGTTTCGGGCCAAAACCCTCTTCAGACTGTGTGG